>WYDI02009516.1:2563-22920 GCA_009867235.2 Psittacus erithacus | reverse complement strand
AAAATCAAAAACACAGCACTGCACCAGCTACTAAGAAGGAGAAAAATGACTGCTACTGCTGAACCCAGGACATATATGAAATTTGGTATTAGAACTGTAGCTATGGTACCAGTCTAGGAGGGTTTTTCTTCATTAATTACGGGAGGACAGAAAAGAACCCTGAAATACTTCATGAAGAATCTACAATTTGAAAAAGAGAGAGCAAAATAAATAGGCAGATAGCTAAGTGATCTGCTGTGCTGCTGCTTGATACAAAGATCACATCTCGATGGGAGGTGAAATATGCTTAATTTCTCTAGTGTGTAGAAAATATTAGACCTTATGTAAGAAGTTGTCTGAACTATTGTTGCTTCTGGTCTCCAGTATTAGACCCTGTAATAGCTGATTACCTCTCTACAAGGTGTAGTGGCAGTAGTACTAGCTCCAGATAAAGCCTGTGAATATTCTATACACTGAACTCATATGCCTGAAAGAAAGTATTTCCTTGCCATTTGCAAGCTTGTTGCTGCATTTTTTGTTATTTGTTTTCTTTCATGGATACATATGGCAGACTTGGTCTTGTAAATAGTAATTTACATACTGCCTTGTATGCCTGTTTATGCTTCTCAGTGGGTCTACATGACCTTTGCTATGCCTGAATGCTTGGAGGCATTGGATTCTTTGATTTAATTTTTTTTTGAAGACTTTAATCTGTATTCAATCAATACAGAGTAGCTGAGACAGTTAAACTCCTTTTTTACTTAGAAACTCATTTTGATTAATAGTTTAAAAAAATAAATACTGCTGAACATGGTGTGATTTGTAGCATGTTTATTCAGGCTGTGAAATTATGTCTTTGCATTTTCTCTATTGCTGACCCTTTTTTTTCCTCTAGACTCTAGTCATACTAAAATGTAAAGGAATAGATGATTTCTGTTCCAGAGATCTTTTCAGCAGACTGGTACTTCTGAGTTGCATGATGCTAATGACTAAACAAAAATCTCCTTTGGAATAAAAGGTCATCTGTGGTTTTTTTTCCACAGTTGCCAGAATTTCCAAATGGTCAAAAGATGACTGGGAAGCTCTAGCTGAGGGTGGCTCTATTGCAGACCTTTTCATGAGTAATCTTAGGGTCAAAGAAACTAACAGTACCACCAAAATCTCCCAAATTGTGCCACATTGTCTTTTGTGCTTTTGGGGGTGGGGGTGTGAAGGTTCTCAGTGTTAGAAATCAGGCAGAAAATCTCTCACTGAGGACATTTGTGGAAAAGGAAAAGCCAAATGAACACCTGCCCAAATGTGACCTTAATTTTCTCCCTTTGAATTTAATTCATTCAGCTTCACAGGATTAGACTAGAAGAACCTTTTACCATATGGACATTTCAAATGCTTGAGTGTTTTTTCTCTATGCAGTATATAATGAATTAAGGAGTTGTATTTTGACAGCTTTCTTCCAAAGCATACATCTGTGGTTTGAATTCAAAGCAAAAAATATCCCCAAAGTTACTAGCAGCAAATACTGGAGGCTTTTGTTTTCAGTAGCCAGGGATCAGTGAGCGACATGTAAAGTTCTACCTTCGAGGGAATATGGATAGATGCTGTGAGGACCTTTTCAATACTGATAATAATTTATTTATTTATTTATTGTCCTGCTACAAATTGTACCATGTCCTGTACTGGTCTGAGCTTTGTTCCAACCTCCTTCTTAAAGCGCTTTAAAGGCGTTTCAGTCCAGCCTCATACTGTCTGTGCTTACTTTCTTTCACTTTTTTATTTCCTTCTTAATCACATCTCCCTGGAGAAACAGTGTTCTCTGCCTGATATCAAAAGAAGTATTATTGTGCAGCTGTATCCTTTGTGTTGCAGTTTATCTGATTATATTATTTTTATGGATTCCCTTTTCTATTAAAATAGATTTTGTTTACTTTGTGTCAAATGAAGCAATTTATCTGATCATATTCTGTGAGGTTGTCTCTGATGGTCCTTCTTAATAAGGAAGGATTCATTCAGGATATGGTGAGATTCCTGTGGTAGGAACCAGTGACAAATCAAAAGTGAATCTTAGAAGATGCTTCATAGAAATGAAGCAGATGAGAGGAAGTTGCTCTAGAGGTACTTTTCTATCAGTTAAAACTTGAATGTCTGAATTTGCTTCAGAGGAATGAAAACTAGAATACTTTGGTTTATAGCATGTAATGGTAACGTGTAGAATTTTCAAAGCTTTGTATTGCAAATACAGCTGCTGTGTTATTAATTCTTGCAATAAGTATTGTGCTGATGTGCCTGTAGTTACAAGGCAAATAAAACTGTATATGCTCGATTCCTATAATTGACAGTCAGACTGATTTGTTGGATATATTTAAGAGGGTTTATGAACTTTGAAACTAATCTTTTAAATAATCAGGGATTGTAGTGACAGGACAAGGGGCAATGGATTCAAACTTAAACAGGGGAGATTTAGGTTAGGTATAAGGAAGAAATTCTTCTCTGTGCAGTGGTGAGATGCTGGCAGAGGTTGCCCAGAGAAGCTGTGGCTGTTCCATCCCTGGTAGTGTTCAAGGCCAGGGTGGACAGGGCTTGAAGCAACTTGGTCTAGTGGAAGGTACCCCTGCCTGTGGCTGGGGATTGGAACTGGATGATCTTAAGGTCCTTTCCAACCCAAACCCTTCTATGATTTTATACTTTTATATCTGAGAATTTGATTTCTATTGATATAAGTATGTATTATAGTGGTATTGCTCAAAACAATTTCATTAAGAGGCTTTTGAAAGTTTCACAGTAGACATAAATGAAAGGGGAAGGTTCTTGCTAAATTAGCTTTTATTACACAAGACTTATGGATTTTAATCTTCACGACATTTTAAATGTAATGTAACATTTTTCAATTCCGGGGAAAAAAAATTGAAAAACAAGCTACCATCATCATTTTGCCACCTGCAACCCTGTCTATTAAAAGTCACCTCTTCAGATGTGACTGAAAAACTGCAAATGCTGGTCCCTGAGGATGTGAGATAGGGAAATGTACTTGTGATAATTACTCCTTGCCATATCCAAGTTTCACAGCTTGTGAGCAAAAGCCTTGTCCAGTGTCTGTATAAACACATCAGGTTTACTTCCCAGTGGATTTGATTAATACAGCTTTATGTGATGGCTTGGTGGCTTAGCTTACATACTGGGAGTAGTTTTAAATTAAGATGTAGATTGCTGCTTTTGGTGCACCATGGGTGATGTGATGCACACAGATACATATAGGAAAACTACAAGATTTGGTGAGGGGACAGAATTGGCAAGCTTTGACAGGAGCAAGCATGGAAAATCAGAAGAATAGAAATTGTTGGAACACAAACTCGTAGGCTCAGGATCCCTCTCTAGTTCATCTTCATTTGAAAGCTTGTAAGAGACAGGAGTCTTGGGCAGGCAAACAGGTGATGAAATATGTTCTCTTACTAACCTGGAGGCAAAGCCAGGGCACATAGCCGTGCGTCTTCCCTTCTTTTTGGTACACAGTTCCTGGTATAATGCTAACTTGCTTTATTGTGAGTACTTTTCGAAAGTATGTTGTCATCTCTTAATTTTTGTCCTTTTCCTGACAATTTTGTCCCTGCCTTTAGGCAAGAGAAGGAAGTATTGCCTCTTAGTCTGAGCCAAACCTCTAGCCTTAGTTTTTTTGCCTTGAGTTACTAATTCTAATAAATGACTACAGTTGCTCTTCTGGTCAGTCTTGCCCTGGCCAATTCATACTACAAGTCAGAATAAATAAATTGTACCCATTCCTTTTGGGGTAGCAGGAAAACCAAATTAATTATACAGATTGCTATCATATGGCATTTTGGTGTCAATTTTCAGCTAAAAATAGCTAACTTGGGGTGTTTTAGACTTGTTGCAGTTGCATGGCCCATTCCTCACAATACGTAGGAACTAAAAGCCTCATGAAAAAGCAGTTTATGTAAATTCATAATATCTACAGTATCATTACTAAATAGAGAAGGCCTAATTATTTGCCTTTTGAACAGTGCACACTGAAATGTTACACATTGTTCTGTCCTGGTGATTTGCCTATAGGAAAGCTGGATGCTTTCAAAGGCACACAAGAGGGTGATACCAGATTGCCTGAAATGGGAGCTCTGTGTCTGCCCAACTCTCTGCACACCTAAAACCTATCTATTGAACTCCTTTTAGAACCTTTGCAGTGTGTAAGGTTTCTCTGAGGTTATTCTTCATTGAAGAACCTGAAAAAGAAACAACTGTAGGGGAAAAAAGTCATGAAATGAATTTGCAGTCCTAATAAGTCAGTAATACTTCTTTTTCTCATATCAGCATGTAAAAGAAGGAGGAGGAGGTTGGTTCCAAGGATCCAAGATGGTTATAGCCTGTATGTGCAATAAGCTGGAAGAGCATCACTAGTAGCATGGCACATTGTGTTGAATGCTGTTATGGAGATTTCTTTAATAGGATTTTGCCAAAAAAGCTCTGCTCTGATAAGTGAGTTACTGAAACAGAAAAGCTGGAGGTTTGTTCAGATTCACTTTTCAGGTCACATTTCTGAATTCCACACTACCCAAGAACTCCATATCTTTGATAACTTTTGGCAGTGGGTAGTAATTGCCATGCATTAATACCTCAAAGGTTTCCTAAGGCCAACTGTGACCTGAAGCACCAAAGAAGAAAAGCATATCTGTGAGTTTCATCTTGTCTGCACCAAAAAATATCCCACAAAAGAAAAAGCAGAGATGTTACTCAGTGACTTAATCTGAATCAACAAAGTTAGTCTTTTACAGGAATTTCTCTACTGTGAGGGCTTCAGTCCCAGTAATGTCATTAAAATAAATTAGGTTTGTTTTTTCTTTGTTTCATCCTGTTCATTTTATGAATTTATCTTTTTGTCACCAGAGAAACTAGTAGATATGCGTATATAGACTTTATAAAATACCCAAGTGTTTCACTGCGGGAGTACAGCTTAAGGTCACTTCTTTAGTAGTACAAATAATTGAAGAGTTTCAGGGTCTGTGAATTGGTCTGTAAAAATCCATTGTCTTGTACAAGTAGTTATAGTGAAGATTTGTAAAGACAATCTGAAGGCAGTAGGGGTATTAAAATACAGCCTGGTGTTGTCCTGTTCTGCATATATTAATCATGTAGTAAGAAAGAAAAGTACTTCTATCAAATGCTATACCAGGATGCAATGAAAGAGTTACTGTATTGAGATGCAGGATTATATTCAGAACTTCTGAACTTGCATGCATCCCTAGTTTTGCTGATGATCATTGTCTGTTTGTTCTGAGTTGCGCACATCATGTTTATCAATCTTTGCCAGCATTCATTTTATCATCACAGATCACACACAGCTATGTAGACAGCATAGGTAGTTTGTACATGTTTATGTGGGTCTGAGAGAGAGCTAATTGCTTACCTGTAATTGCTGTTATCTGAAAATACACAGGAGCAGTAGGGTTCTTGCATAAAACTTCCCTCTTAAAAGCAAAACTTCCAAAATTTTGAGTTCAGAGATGTTAGCTGTGGTACTTACTCTGCTGTGTATATGCAGACTGTCTGGAATCCTAACAAACAGCCATCAGATAGGGAATTGGATGCTGTCGATTGGTGTACCACAGAGTGTGTTTGCATTCGCCTCCCCACATACTGTGCATATATAGATTAATCATAAGTGTATCTTCAAAAGTTAATGCAAAGTAATTAGTGCCTTCCTGCAGCAGTTAGCTGTGTATTCCTTAGCACAAAGGAATTGCAGTGGTTGGAGATAAACACCTAGAAATTGGCCCCTGCACCTTAACTAGTGACACAGACATTTGGATGCTATTCTTTCAGTGGGTTGCATGAGGGAAGTCAATTAAACTGTATAAAACTGGTTGATTTGGTCCTTTGACAATGATGAAAGAGTTTGGGTACTTGAATTACTGATGAACTGAAGTGTAAAGTAAATGTAGCAACACTGTTACATTTTCGTCTTCTTGGATACAAGACATAGTTTGGATAAGGATACATATTTTTAGGAGTACTTCAGTCTGTGTTTTTCTTAAACATTTAGGAGGAAGAAAGATTCAAAAGTAGTTGTAGGATAACTGTCATAGAAAGGTACTTCATTCTGTGTATGTATGACTGAGTTTTTGGTTTACAGCTTTGCTCAGAGATTCAGTAATTATTACATAGTAATTGTACCATTAGAGATTCACAGAATGCAAATAAATAATTAGAGAGGATGAATAAGAAAATACAGTTTCATTCTGTACAAAGTGGTCTAAACAGTGCGTTCATTTCTTGCTCTTTTGAGCCTTCTGCTTTATTTTAGGGGAAATAAATCAGTTTTGCACATCTGATGAATTCCCCTTTAAGTATATATGATTCTTTTAGTTTAGTTTGGAAACTTGCCTCATTTCAGACCTAATTTTCAGCATTGTATAAGGTACAAGATGCAAGGTTTCAAACCTTTGCTTTTTTAATAGAATTATATGTTGTACCAAGAGGATAAACAGGATGACTTTAAATACCACATGAGAAGTAGCTGGAAATCATATTTATATATGTTTGGAAATTGTGTCAGACTTAATGTGTATGGAGAAATAGATTTTACTATTTTGCTTCATTTAAAGGTTTAAAAGAATTTATTTTCAAAGGAAGAAGGTCCAGTACTATTTGAATTCTCTTTGCAAATAAATGGCAACTGCAGAATTACTTACCTATATGAGCTAAAACTTGTGTAAAATAATTTGCTTGATCAGGGCCCAAAAAAGTAGCCATTAGGTAAGAATCTGCACCCTTGCAGGATAAATTTTACAACATAACAGGTACTATGCTTTGAAAGTTTGCCTCCCCAGCAGTCAGTATTCAGAACAAAACCACTTTCCAGGAAATGTATTAATTTCAACCTTCCTTGCCTTAAGTGTTGCTGGCACTGCACTTCTGGTGTGAAGAATTACTTTTTTTATCTTTCTAACCTTAATTCATCACTTGCAGAGTAACACTGATTACAGCTTGTGCCCTCGGATTTAGAAATAAATGCTGTATACAGGGGGCTTGAGTTTTGCTTTGCTGCAGTTTTCAATGCATGTAAAACTCTTGGAATACAAAAAGAATGTTGGAGCCAGAGTATTATAATAGCTTTTGAGGTGTTTTTTGTCTGTGTGACTTGTTTTGTTCAGACTGTATTTTATGTGTGGTGGCTGTCGTTTAGCTTTCAAAGTATTAATCTAAAATCTTTCCCCTCTGTTATTAACTAAGAGCCATGGATGCTGACTCCCCGACTCAACTGATCATGTAATCTACTGGAAACTGGTGTTTGTCAGTCTTTATATTGCATTCACCTACAAAAGTATAAGTTATGGTGGTTAAATACACACCCCACAGTGGCAAAACATCACTTATCTCTTGCTTCCATTCTTTCCTCTGTTGTTGGCCTCCTGTCACCCCATTTACTTTACTGGCAGGAGAACTCTGTCCCAGTAGAACCATCCCCATAGGATGTCAGTGAAGGACACCCAACATATCATTTCAGACTTCCCGCTGTTTTTCTAATGGGTTTTACTCAGTACCCTATTGAGATTATGGCATTTGAGCTCAGGTATCAGTATATGCCTTTCCCCCCTTTTCATTCATTCATCTGTCCTGTAGCATCCTGCCATTCTACTATGTGAGACAGTGTTATCTTCCCACTCTGGTTTTGAGAAGGATCTGTTCAAGAGCGTCGCTGCAAGATGCTGCTTTGTCTGAATCAATTTCTGCATTCTGTTGTCCCTTTAATGCTCCATGTATAAAGATTCCTCATCAATTTTTTGATATACTTTTCATTCTTATTTGAGATTTTACCATAGTTAGTAAAGAGATACAAAGGGGTTTCTTTGAGAATGGGCATTTGTAATAAGATGGATCCCAGCACTAAAAGGTGGTGTTTTACTGAAAGAAAAGTTTTCCAGTTCTTAGACCTGGAATATGCAAGATGTAACTCTTAGACATTGATGGGAGAAAGTTATTTTCCTTCTTTAATACTGTGTACTTGCAAGGCTAACATTTTTCCTCCACATCATTATGAGCTGGACACAGAAGTACAGTGTGACCACATTAAACATTATGGAGAAGGGACTTAACTTGAAACTCTGTATGGCTGATAGGAATCCTGAGGGCAAGAGATAATATCCTGCCTCAATTCAGTGTTTCAGATACAGAATTTATAGTTCCCTGTGTTTTTTAGTAAATTAAATCAGGGAGTTGTTTGCTTTATTTACTCAGTAGTAAACTGGCTTACTCCCTTCTCAGTTTTTTTATTGCTGTCGTTTACTGTGGATGGTTCTCCAGTGCTAAATGAAGTGAAAGCATAATAAGCTTTCACAAAATCTAGTTTATTTTCCCTTACATCTACCAAGCAAGACTTGTCCAGAGCTGCTTTTGCTACTGCTGGTTATGCTTTCTTCTTTCTTCATTAAATAACTATTCATGCTCAGGTAGGCTTTTGTTTTTCTTTTGATGCGATGCAATTTCCTTGTTCTGCATAGAGAGGCCGTTGAAAAGGCAATTGAAATGAAGTGATGGATGAACATGCAGAATACAGTGGATTGACTGCAGGTGATAGTAAGCAGAGATGGACTTTAAGATATTTATATTCTAAAGCAGGATCCAGAATGCCATACTCTCATGTAAGAATATATTGGAACAGAGAAGAAGGAGAGAGATCCTGAATCAGAGCCTGTAATGGGTAGTAATTTGTAAGTTTAATCCTGTTGTCTGGAGAACATTTTTTTCTTCTTTATGATTATTTACTGCAGGATTGGCTTCTCTGCAGTATTTGCTCAAGTTACAGCTTGTTGAGTCAGCCTTGCTCGTTTGAAAACTGTTGCATCTTATAAAATGACACCTGAACAACAGGGTGCTAGATTATACAACGCAAGGTGTTTTGCTGGGAGCAGATAGTGGAAGTCAGCTCTTTCTGACATTACTAAGTTTAGTCTCAATAGCACTTGATCCCCATTCCTGACAGGTCAGCTGAGTGATGTTTGAAGTATCACTTAAAGCAAGCTAGAGACTTCTTCTGTTCATGAAAAAGATTAGCCTTGTATTTATGTTGCACTGAAAAGGAGATAGGAGTAAGTAGGGCATAGTTTGCCCACCACATTGTAAGGCTTGAAATCCAGAAGGCAGACCAGAATGATTTACTTTTGTTTCTGTACTTGGTCCTTCTCTTCTCAGAAGCAATAGTCTGGAGCAAAAAATTCTGGAAGAGACTGATGAATATTTAACAAGCTATTCATGAGTGTGAGGGAAAGCTCCCTTTTTACTGCTGCCTCAGCATTTGGAAGGGGTATAGGACTTTGCAGCTCTGTGTCTTATAAGCATACAGATTAAAGAGAAGTACAACATGGAGGGACTGTCCCCATGAGTGGAGTTTTTATCTCATGCAAGTTTCAATTTGCAGACTGTCATAGACAGAGCTGGGCTACAGCCATCAAAAGTAAGTCTTTCACTAAGAAAGAAGGAATGGGGAGACGGCAAGTACAGTAGTGAAGGAAGAAGCTGACGGTTCTGGACAGTTGTTATATGCAGTGATGCCTCATTCTTAGCGCTGTGTTTCCCCAAAGAGCTCTATGTATAATACAGACCAAGACAATATGTGCATATATAGATATATTTCATTAAGCCAAATCTTGCTTTGTAGAAATGTTGGCAGATCTCAAAAAAATAGAGTGTGTACAGATATAAATAGCTTCCCACAGAAACAGTCCAAGGGAAAGAGGCTTGTCACCACTATTATTCATTACAGTAGTTTTACAGATAAGCAGACTGTCTTCACAGTATGGTTGTAACCAAGAAAGCTAAATTATGTTGGCAGTTTCTGTAAGGTGAGCATGGAGGCTGAATCTGTTGTTCAGGGCATACCCAAGCACTGCTTCAGACAATTTCTCCTTAGAGCCCCAGAGCCCAGTTATTCATCTGTAGAACTATTTGTTTGTCCATCTGTACTTTTTATCAAGAGTAAGATTGTTGTTCTTCCTTCTCAAGATAAGAAATCATACGATATTATTGCAATAAATAAGTTCTGTTATAGGAGACAGAAAACCAAGCTGAAAGATACAGTGAGATTGCAGTGCAGAGAGAAGCTGCATGTCTTTATGAGATACAATGATCATTTCAGGTACAATGACCTGTAGAATTACATTTGCAGAAGTGTTTAATACCCTGTGTACACTGATTGTCCATTTCAGAACAGTAGCAAAGCATTAAAACTTGAAGTGTAACAAATATAGTCATGTCTAAGTATACAGAAACAAGAAGCCTTTATTAAATATCTGTGGAAACAAATATTACTGTTACTCTGTAATTCAGACTTGAAGCTATATGTGCTAAGGCCTTTTTAAATGAGAAAGTGACTTTATTTCAATTCTGACACTTTCTAAGATCCTTAACCTTGCTGTACTTTTGGTTTGAGTATTGAAAATAGAGGTAGACTTATAGGTGAGATAGTGAAGAAATGTTTATAAAGAGAAGCTGAGGGAAAATCATTTATACATACTCATCTGTTTGGTTGCTGAAAACAAAAATATTTCACAGTCAAGCTTAGTAGATAAGAGGAAAGCAAGCCCATGTGTAGTCCGTCATAGTGAGAGGCGCAGTTCATTCCTGGCTCTGTGCCTTGTAGGGTAGAAGAATACAAATTCATCACCGTCATTGTTTTACTGTTAATAATACACAGTAGAAGCACATGGAGAATAAAACTGAAAACTTTGAGCAGGCAGTTGATTTTCCTGCACCTTACAATATTTCCATACTGTAAAATAATAGATTAAGTGATGTAACTAACCAAAAAGGTGGAGAGTTTTTTTAAATGTACACACCATTAGAGTAGAAACGTATGGTTTGGTGGTTTTTTGCACTAGTTTGCATGGTATATGCTAAGTTATTTAGCAGAGCGAGTTCCATGAAATGTGCCTAATAGAAATACTTGAATGAAGAAATGCCAAGGACAACAGAAGGAACAAACAGAGGTACAGCTGAAGTAGCATTACATTTCAGCCAGTTTCAAATCTCACGGTAAGCATTTTTTTAACAGCACTAACTTGAAAAAGTGACGTAGGCTGTACTTGTCAAGTGTTAGCCAGCAATCCCTTCAAAATACACTCTTGCTAAATGTTTTCTAAGCATATTTTTCATCGAAAGTAAGTAAGAGCAGGGCCTGTGTTTTTCCCAAAGTGTGTTTGGAAAAACACGTAACCCACAGAAAATGCAGAAATCCAGGAGAGGCAGTTGCAGAATTGATATTGGCAATATCTTGTTCCATATACACAGTTGCTTACTACTACTGAAACAGGCACTCTGACATATATCATTATACTGGTGTTTCTGTAGTTTCTCTGTCTGATATCTTGTTTTTAGGAGTTACTCTGAATGATTTCTGACTCCCAGCAGCAGGATCTCTGATACTCCTCTGTCTGGTAAATGAATGCTCTACATCCTCAGAGAGCAGTAACAAAAAGACAATACATGCTTTCATCTGGATTTTTGATAACTCAAGTCTGTAGTGCCTGGCTTCATTTTCTGTCATTATGGTATTCTTCAGAGCTGTGAGAAACTGCTCAAAATGTTTCTTTTAAGTTTTTTTTCCCACAAAACTGCCTTTTCATGCAGTTTAGCCTCCCCTCAGATCTACTTTTCCATAATATTTGACCAGATTGCCTCCTTAGTTTTTTTTACATGAAAACCACAAAAATGACAAAATCAGATTCTTTAGCTTGGTTTGGAATGCACAGGTGGTTGTCTCATTCTACAGAAAAGGGGCTGTTCTACTGGTAACATGCCAATTTAAATATAAAGTAACATTTCTTAATAGCATGGAGTTCCTTTCTCTTCTCACAGATCCTTTAAAATAGGAAATATTTTTTGCCTCTTTAGGGAAACATGATGTTTTAATATATATTGAATCACTGCATGCTTCTGCATGCTTGCATTGTTTGCTTGATTTCAGAATATCTAGTTCCACATTTTTCATATGTAGGATACTAAATTGTAATACCGTCTGGTCATATTTCAAGTTCCAAGAAAGCAAGAGGCTTATTTTCTATTTCACGGTCTTTAAAAAAAAAAATATCATACTGTTAAATAATGAACATGCACACATCACACATTGCTAAGGAGCTCTGCTGTGGTTGTTTTCTCTGACTCTTTTGTTTTTAGGACTGTTATTTTCTTCAACTTTCCTGTTAATGACTTTCTATCCTGATAGTGAGTTTAGTCTTACCAGCATACTTGAAAAATTGTTTCTGTTCTGCCAGCTCTCACTTTCTGTAATGTGTCTTAATATTCCTCTGCTAAGCTGTGGTATTTCCTCTCAGTGATGTAGAATATTAGCCAAAGGTACATGTAGGATGAATCCCAGGTCTACAGTGACCATCTCAAGTATTTTATTTATCACATGCTGAAACCAGTTTTAAACTGAAACAGATGGGAGATGGAATTAAGTCCAAGGGAATAGACTGATCTGTTGAGCTATCTAACTTGATAATAAAGCCGAACAAACTTGGAGTTAAAACGTTAAAGCTAAAGTTATGAATAAAATTTCATTGTGGAAGAGGGGCAGAGGTATTTGTAAATGGCTCTGTAAATCTGAACTGTACATTATCAGTAAGTCTTACCAGGCCCTTATCCTGTGATGATAATTTTTAGCATTGTATTTATATGTACTGGTTTTAGGAATATCCTTCTCTGCTAACTGTTCAATTAATACATTGCCAGTACTGAGATATGTCTGTTGCTTTTCAAGGTAATTTTATTAGCAAAAGTAGTGTTAAATAGCATCTGACATCAGAGATTTTAACTGAAATGATGTAAATTCCTGTGGTTTCAAAGTCTACCACAGGTGAGTAGGATATGTGTGTTGAATTTATGTACAGGGGTTCACTGTGGAAAAGGATAATGATATGATCATTTTTAGCAGAAGATGCTTCTGAAAAGACAACATTGGCTGCAGATACTTAGTTAATTTGAAAATTATTTTCAGTCATATTTCCTACTGAGATAGGCGGATACAGTTCTTTTGCATCAACAGATCCATCAATCAGAAGCTGGAAAGATGGTCTGGCTTATGGCTCTATTTGTCTGTACAAGGTTTCTGAAAATGTGTGCTTTTTAAGAGGAACCATTTTAGAGAAATTGCAAGGGAAACATAAGAGGAAAAATACTTCAGGTAGAGCAAGAACCACATTTGACCTCTGCCCATTCTTTCAACTATTTCAGAATTTTTCAGCATCACCGTATAGGTCCTCATTCCCTTCACTTCCAGTTTCTGCAGAGGGATCATGAGCTGCTGGTAAGTCACAGAATCTGCTCTAACGGTCAGCCTTCTTGTTACAGGTGGAGTAAGTTTGAGAGATGTTTATCCATCTCTACTGTATGTTGTCATGTTACCTTCTTTTAAAAAAGGGTTTTGATAGGGAGCAGAGAGTAAGGCTGCTTGCTTGCCATTTTTGTTTACCATGCAGTAGGTCAAATGGATCCCTGTGGGGATTAACTGAATATCTTTATCTGGAGTAGGTTTAGAGAGCAGTGAGAATGAAGGCTTCGAGATACTGCTTTGATAAGAGCAGCAAGCAGACACACAAATTAATGAGAACAAGAAAAGATGCTTTACTCAAGAGTCTGGGGAAGGTTTGTTTACAATGTGGAAAGATAGTGAAAAGCTCCTAAATAAAGACCAAGACTGAAAGAAAATATCTGCCCTATTGTTATTTTGAGAGAAAGGGGAGTTTTGTATACAAGTCCTCATACCTTTATTTCGCTTTAAAAATTTAAGTCAGAGTAGAGCACCCTTTTATGGTTGAGACTGTCAAAAGGTCAGCTCTTGATTTATTCCTGCTTTTCTGTTGTTCTGACTCTGGTTCGAAGGTTTCATGGAATCAGATCATAGAATCATAGAGTGGTTTGGGTTGGAAGGGGCCTTAAAAAGTCATCTAGTCCAAATCCCCCTGCAGTGAGCAGGGACATTTTCCACTAGATGAGGTTGTCCGGAAGCATGTCTAGCCTGGCCTCGAATGTCTGAATCACAGACTGGTTGAGGTTGGAAGAGAGCCCTTGAGGTCATCTAGTCAAAACCCCTTCTCAGAGCAAGGTCAGCTAGAGCAAGTTGCCAGGGCCACATCCAGGTTAGTTTTGAATACCTGCAGGAAACTGAGACTCCACAACTTTACTGGGCAAAATGTCTTATGGATTCAACCACCCTTGTAGTGAAAAAGGGAGGGCTTATGTGGGTTTAAACACAATTTTCTGCATTTCAGTTAGTGCCTGTTTTCTCTTGTCCTTCCACTGGATACCTCTAAGAAGAGGCTGGCTCTGTCTTCTCCATTGCACCTTCTCCAGGTTGAAAATCCCATTGCTCTCACCCTCTCCTTGTGTGTCAGGTGCTCCAATCTCATAATCACCAGTGCGGCCATTTGCTAGACTTGCTTCATGTTTCTCTGGAACTGTAAAGCCAAGGGTGAACACAGAGCTCCAGATGTGTTTCACCAGGGATGAGTAGAGGGGAAGGATCATCTCACTTAACCTGCTGACAATCCTAATAGATTCCAGAATGCTGTCAGACTTCCTTGTCTAAAGGCACATTTCTGGCTCCTGTTCAGCTTAGTGCTCACCAGGACGCAAAGGTCCTTCTCTGCAAAACTGCCTTCCAGCCACTCAGCCCTCAGTGTTTACTGGTGCCTTGTATTATTCCTCCCCATGGGCAAGACTTTGCTGATGTTGGGACATCATTGGACCCACTGTTGACTTAGGTACTCCACTGGTGACTGGCATCCAGGGGGACTTTATGCTGCTTAACACAAGCCTTTGAGCTTATCAGTTTAGCCAGCTCTTAATAGACCTCACTGTCTACTTATCTAGCCTGCACTTCATCAGTTTGTCAATGAGGATGTTACGAGAGATGTTGAACACATTCCTGAAGTCACTATTAACAGTGTCTACTGCTCTTCCTTGTCCGTACTTAGTGAAAAGGCTGTATGATAAAGGTTACGCTGCAGAGAAATCTCAAGGCTTTCTGTAACCTAGGAAATAACTGTCTCAAATCTTAAGCATCAAATTGGAATTGTTCATCTATCATTTCTGTCTCTCATGAGTGAATTTCATGTACCTAATGAATGGTGCTGTTATCTTTGTTTATTATTTTTTGTTTATTTTCTTAGTGCTGCTCTTTAAAGCCGAGGACTGACACTTCATTGTGTGGCTGAAGTCAGCCTTCAATGTTTTTACAGTGGGACCACTGTATGTACAGCTTATGTGCAAACTTGAGGCATTTTTAAGAAAAATTGAAAACTGCATGCTGTTCATAACAGTTCAGATAGAAATTCTGTGTGCTAAATAAAGGTAAGAGGCCAGATGAAAATGAAATAGCTGCTTTCTATACTGTGAAAGCATACTTATGACCATACTTGTATCTGCACTTCTCTTAGCTTTTTCTGGTTTTCTGCGTATGTGCTTGTTGTTTGCATGAGTCCAGTGTGATTGTAGCAGTGTTTCATTTAACCCTGAACATTTGCATACTGCATGGTCTGTACCAAAATGTTTTCTGCTCCATAGTTATGGCATATCCTAGCTTTAAATTTGGTATCTTGCTAGGGTTACCAATATTGGGTTTTCTGGTGTACAGACTGTACATTCATCTCTTGGAAAAGGATACCTAACACTACGGCTATGTTTTAAATACTGCACCTACACAGCATCAGCAGCTTCCTTTTTCTCTTCATAATTTCCAAGGTACTTGCTACAGGACAGCAGTGTTTCATTTTCAGCTGAACTGAAGATATTGTAGCCTTAAGCCATTTTCATGTAAATAATGCCACATACATGCTTTTACATTAGGGAAAACAAGTTTCATAAGAAAATAACCAAAACTGAAAGGAACTATTACCATGTGTTTTGCAAATGCTGTCTCTCTCAATTTTAGCCCAGGTACCGCTGCACTACACTTAACAGTCTCCAGTTGAAAATGGGGCTTCTGATGCTTTACCCTTAGTCTCATAGAACAATCAGTATGGTGTTATAAAATACATACCTTAAACTGTACTGAGACCAAAAAACACGTACGCAGTTTGTATTTAGGTTTTAGGCGTACAAATACAGGATTTAAAGTGTTTGGCGGCCTTTCTGCTGCGTAAAATACAGTTGAAGTTATTAGTTTCTATTTTAATGTTGCTTAATGCATTATTTGAATATTTATTTTAATATCACAAGCCTTTTAAGATCATGTTTAATATTGTTTAATGCCAAGTCAGATACTTGTCTGAATGTTACTTAAAGGTTTAATCTGGATATATGTGCTCACAAGCACATCTGTTGTGCTGTGTATTTCTTAAGTCTTTATTTTCAGTGCATTTTTTAAAGCTAAAAAGTAAACCAGTTTAAATTCTCTGTTTAAGCACTATTGAGGCAGTACAAAACGCACTTTAGAATGAGTGTTGCGGCGGTTAGTTTATTCATCAATATTTCAGAATCCATGCTATTTAGAATTCCCAATCCTATTCCCAAAATACCGGTTAGGTCTCTTTTTGTTCACCTTATGGTTCGTTTCAGCAGCCAGGTAGTCCATCCTTCATAAGAGGTTTTTAGAAATGGTGAGCAGGCTGGCTGGATTCCTGAAACGTTATTTTGCATTAATAGTACAACTCGTTTGAGAGACCATGACGGGTTAAACAATATTTGTTGCTGGCCTGTGTTTCTGATTACATATGGTCAGATTTCAAAAATCTTTGGGTTAGTTATGTTGGGTGGTTTGGTACTAAGTGTTGCAACAGTTATTTTTAATTCTCCCCAATGTTTTGAGTAGATTTCATTACACATGATCCTGTAAGGATTTTGTACAGAGGTCAAATTTAACCAACAATCTGATTTTTGGTTTTCACATAGTATGATAGGACCTTGGGGTCCGATTCCATTACTAGTTACAGGTTTAATGAGAGATTTGCTAATCAATCTACATCGTATAGTGACGTTATCACCATGTGTCACAGTGAAAAAGGGTACAATTCCATTTTCATTATTTAGGATGATTTGGGTGTCTGTGCCATGATATGTGATTATGACAGCAAACCTCGTTGAGGAGTTGGCAATAACTTTCATTTTGAATTTAAATGTTAGACCCAGTGGAACAGGTTGCTTTTGATGCCAAAGGCATATCACATAAACAGGTTTAGTTAAGGTAAAGTTGTGCCAACAGTCCCCTTGTTCACTGATACAAGATTTGGTGATTTTAATGTTTACTGTACTGGGATCTAATGTGCTGTTGCTGTCATGCCATTTGAGACAACAAAATATAGTGGAGTTATGGTTAGCACAGCTCCATTCTTTGGTGGGACAGAGTTCAGCTGTGATGCTTGAATTGAATGTTGGCCTATCTACCTCCAGTAGGTTGCCAGCGATCGTAATTTGGGAAGCCTTTTCATATGTCAACCCGCTAATTTTCCTACATCCTATTTGGGTGTTTTCTCCAATTGTTCCTGTCAGAACATGAATCAGTTCATTAGTGTCCCATTTCCACTCGTGTAAGTGGTACATTTCAGTGTTATGCATCACTACAGTGGCTAAATTTGGGGGGTTGCTGCCGAGGTGTTGCCCCATGCTGCCTGTATACTGGATGAAAGCTTGGGACCATGGCCATTCTGGGTTTTCTTGGTTATGAACTGAGGGTAAAAATGTGGAATAATATTACAATCCCAATTTGTCGAATTGCTATAATATTATTCCTACCAACATGTTTCCCAATTACCATGATCAGCAAGAATAGCACCACAGCCAAAATCAATATTAACAGGGCCTGTATACAGTCGAGATTTCTGTAGGCGTATCCACTCGTCCACATATAATTCCTTCAAAATTCCTGGAAAAAAAAAAAAAAGAAACACATGCTCGGTTGAGAGTACAACTGGCAATGTGGGTTAAAATGAGGGCATTATCCACCAAGTGCTGATTTGGTGTAAATGTAACTAGCACCTTTCTGTGCAGCTTACAGAACTGCTCTCAGTTCCCCTGTCTGGGCACTTCCTTTTCCTATTTCACTTAATTTTTTCCCGGTGGCTACTTCCAATGCTACTGCTTTATATTGCCACTCACTATTTTGTCGGTGGGATGATGCATCTGTAAACCACACTCCCTTTAAATCACTGTTCTCCTTTAGAGGAGGTGCTTTTTGGATCAGGGATGGTTTGCTAGGTAGGGTTTGGAATACTAAATTACTATCAATGTCCTTTTGTAATTTAGATACTTTAATGTTGCCTTCTTTAATTGGAATAATCTCATTAATTCCTTCCAGATAGACATATTGATATACAGTGATATTTGGTGGAATAGGGATTTTTGCCAAAACTTTTGCTAGTGCATTATGAGCAATAGTAGGAGAATGTTTGTACCCTTGAGGCAGCCCGTTAAAAGTATACTGTGTTCCCTGCCAAGTGAAAGCGAATTGTGCCTTGTCTCCCTCTTCAAGAGGGATCATGAAAAACATATCCTTTACATCTAAAGCTGCCATCCATGAGTGCAATGCTCCTTGAATTTGGGTCACTAAATCTGCAATATTTGATACGGCGGCTGTTAAAGGTGCAGTGTTGGCATTTAATTGCCTGTAATCCATGGTGAGCCTCCATTGTCCATCCGGCTTTTTAACCGGCCAGACCGGAAAATTACACAATGAGTGAGTGCGAGTAATTATACCTCGCTCCTCTAAATCTTTTACCACTCTGACAATTCCTGCCTGCGCTGCAGCTGGCAAAGGGTATTGTTTTGTGTTTGTGACTCGGGATGGGGGGAGAGGAATAGACACTTCTAACAGCCTCAGATTTACAAAAGCAGAATCAACCCATGTCTGATTCCCATCACTCCGTCCTGCAAAACTCCACAAGGAACCATCAGGTAGTTTCCGTGTCCTCCCATATAACAAATCAAAGCCTAAAATGTTAGTGCTGGCAGCACCGACTAGGACGTTAACACGAGTTAGTTTTAAGTCTCCTGGAAGCCACAGAGTTATCTTTGCTATTGGCCATTCCTTTACAGCTCCTCCAATTCCTACAACTTTCACTTTGTGGCAACTAGGTTTTATGCCTAAAATCTCAGCTGTTTCCTCTGTTGTTACCGACATTTGAGGACCTGTATCAACAAGAAAGTCTGCATAAATTTTTCTCGGTCCAATGGGGATAGATACAATTGGTTCAGAGGGTTTGTTAAAGAGCCACTGTGTAGCTGGTATCTGCTAGGCAGGGTGGTTCACTGTTCTCTGGGGGGATACACATTTTTTGGCTGGGGTTCTGACAGATTGATCAGGTCCTGTTTCAGTGTGGATATGCCTGACCGAAACAGAAGAATGTTTTTCCGGCAACAATCTCTCCCTGCACTGTAATTCAGCAAGCAGATTTTTAAGCTGGTCCACTTCTGATTTAAGGTTTTCTTTTGTCTCTCTCTCACAGGCTAGTGATGATTTCAGTGTCTCATTTTCTCATTTTAAGGCAGTATACTCTACATCTGCAATTGGTTCGGAGGAGACAGAGAGATCTTTAGCCTCTTTCTGTGCACAAGACAAATAGGCTCCAAGTACTCCACAAATAACCCTTTTACCTCCTTTAGATCGCTGCACAGCCTGACATTTTTCAATGCATTCTACCACTTTCTCTTTATCCTTCCAGTACTTTTGAGCCCACTGCTTCCCAGCTTGGGAAGGGACACATTTATGTTTTCGCAGCAGTTTGTCCATGACTATCCTGCCGACTACGCCAATTTTACTGTCACGTTAAGTCACCAGGTAGTCTACTCGCTTCCCAAGAAGGATGAGACCCTTGTATCCAACCCACCTGCCCTCCCTGGGCAGTCCTGCCAAGTCAGAGGGTGTTCACCCAACCTATTCAGGGACCCTTTGATGAGCAGCACTTTCAGCCAAATCCCCTATAATCAGTTTCTGGACACTTATATCAAGAAATTTATTACTCGTGACAGGATAACAGATTCGAGATAGCCAGTGATAGTGACTGACTGCAGAAACAGATTTCATTTGCAATAACTGATCGGTGATAATATTAAATAGCTAGCAAGATGTTCAATAAGTAAATGCGCATAACACAGAGCTCTTACCCAATAGGCGTCCCTATGGGGAGAGAAGAGAGATGCAGCCCATTGACTGATCCCAGATGTTTCGATGGGGGCTTCTTCCCAAATATCTCCCTTCTCTTTCACTAATTTATATTTTACTTTTAGGTGGAGCTTGAGTTACTCTAGTCATACATAATCACCTTTGGCATGGTTTCCCCTGCTGGTGAGCTCGAGTTCCTTAGAAGTTTGTTGACACAAGTTCCTATCAGACATTCATCTTCTTGGGGGAGCAGGGTCCCTGATTTTAAACAATGTGTTTCAGT
>WYDI02009515.1:0-22409 GCA_009867235.2 Psittacus erithacus | reverse complement strand
AGGCTGAAAGTTAGAAACACAGTGCTGCACCAGCCACTAAGGAGAAAAAATGACTGCTACTGCTGAACCCATGACACCAGGTTGTAGACATGAACCTTCGATCAAACTGGGACAATGTATTTGAGCACTTGTGCATTTCCACACCATTATAAATCTCCACAGTATTTCACCACAGGTCTTTGCTATTGCTTTCTTACTTGTAGTTCTGCGTGATTCATTATAAACCCAATAAACCAGCCAAACAAACCAAAGATTAAAAAAGCAATTTTCTCCATTCTGTCTTGTTTCACAGCAGCTTACAACTACCATTACTTTTTTACCTATTTGGACCTTTTCAATAACTATGCCCCCTCCCCTTTTTTAGGGATACTTTCAATTAAATGGAAATCATCCGATCTTCTTGTTCTTTTGGTTGCTTCCCGATTTATTTACATATCACCATTAGTAACACTTCCAAAACAACTCTGGAAGCAGAATTTCTTCAGTTTGTAAATATCTTACATTAATGTAGGCTTTGCGAGTGATGCTTTAAGGTTGCTAAAGGACTTCAGGCATAGAAACAACAAATAAAATACAGGCAAAAATAACACAGCTCTCCCCTATGCTTCCCTCCCCCTTGATCCTGCCAATATTCCTCACACCTGACACAAGAGCTTGATTTTCTGTGGTACATTGAACGCTTCACTAGCAAAGGCCAGCAAGGGTGCCAAGAGTTACATGGAAAACAGTCCATAGAAAAATTGACTGATACTCCAAAACCTCATTTCGTTTAAACCACTCAGTAACAATCAACTGGTAACAACCTTCAGTCATTACTGTTCTTGTCCTAGAGCTGAATAAGCAGCTGCTTCAAATTGGATACTAAATCCACTTTCTAGCCAACAGATCAATTTGAGGTCTTCTACTAAAAGTGCATAGGATTAAAACACACCATACGCAGTCAGCATTTGCTAGGAGATATTCAAAACAATAATTCCAAAGAAGACTTCTTTACAAGATGAAACTTTAAAAACACAACAACAACGTATTGCTATTTATGTCCTGCAAAAAAGTACACAACTATTTATAACTCATTCATTAGTTGCTACCTGGTAAGCCAAATCTTAGTAGGAATACCACGTAAGGGATCAACTTTTGCTCCAAACATAGAAAATTTCATAACAAGAGCTAAAAATTCTTACCAAAATGAAGCAGCAGTGTTGAAACCAGGTTTGTACCAGCACATTGAGAATCACAGCTGCTTGTCTCTGCCAAATTTAAAGGCACAGCCCACATACAGGCATGCTGGGTAAATTGTACCAGTCTGTTAATTATCCCATTTCTATTAAGGATGGATGCTACAGTGAGGAGTTTCACTTTCAGACACCTTTTTAAAGCAAGAGTTCATTTTATTTTTTTTGTGACTAGGGATTTAAACAAAGTGCTCCAGTATTGTGGACTTTTAAAATTTTGTTCCTATTCCAAGAGTGAAGCTGCAAATCAGCCACTGATGAAACTCCAGACTTGCCCCTGGCTCCATCCTGATGGATGTAAATTTACTACAAGATCTAGTGAGTTATAGCCTCTTTGAGTATCTGTAAAAAAGACCTTTTTTTAGTTGCCTAATTGCTCAATAAGGAGTGAAGGAAAAGGATTAACCCTGCCATGCTCCTCCTCTGTGCTAGCCAGATGGAGACTGCAAAGCAATCTGCAATTCTGTACAAAATGCGAAGGGAGTGAGGGAAAATGAAGTGGGATGCTGCAGAGCACATGGGCTTTGAAGTCAGGAGCAAGAACAATTGCATGCACCTGTGAAGATGATAAGAATATTGCAGACAGCTGACGGTATATTGTACCAAAACATGCAAGAACATAAAGACTTAATTTAAGGAAAAAAAATAAAACCAAACCAAACCCAACCAGAAGTGTCATTTATATGTTCTAGAGTATTCAAACCATCTGGATGTAACTAGCAGACATGGCACAAGACCCAGAGGAAATCCACACATTTCTGGGATAAAAGTTGGAGGCCAAACAACTCCACCTAGGGCTCACAAAACACCTATACTGAGGCAACTAAATGTCACACAAGGAGCCTTGGAGAGAGTATGTGGCTCTTCATGGAGAGACATGAAGTTTGGTCTTGTCTGCAAGTTACAGCTTGAACTGAAGACAGCTCTTTATTGGACTATACATGAGCCACATGCATCTAGACTAGGAAGTCAAAGGCAGCAGCAACAGCATCCCTTGTTTGCTACTGGCAGCAGAAACAGCAGCACCTTTGTTTTCCCTGAGCACATGTACACATTTTACATGTACTGGTGATTTTTGTTTTTAACCTTCTTTGGCCATAAAGTCAAATCCAAAGAGAAAAAGTTTGAAAGTTGAAACTGAATGATTGAATTAGAGCGGACGAGAAGGAATTGAAGAGTAAAAGTGACCTTACTAACAATCCAAGGAATTGCCATATTTACTCAGCTCAGCAGAGCAAATGATGGCAAAAACCAGACCAGATTCTCCACCGGAGCATAACAGCATCACTCCACTGACTGCAATATACTTTAACATAATAGCCATGTAGCTGGACTCTAATGGATTGCAGCCACATTATACCACTAAGGATCTTTACCAGAGTGAAAGACTAAAACACTGACCAATTTAACAGTCTTAGTTTCATTTTATCCTGATTTTGCTTTAGTGTAAATGTCTCCAAACACACAAAACTGCTGACAAGTACAGCATATTTTGCAATACAGTATTAATAGGCTTACACGATCTATCAGACATTAAGACAGGTGTGTTATATTGATAAATATGCTGACCAAAATTATAGTGACACCAGTAATACATGTGAGAGAACAAATGCTGCATGCTGGGTTTGAAAAATAGCTGGAAAGGCAGAGGGAAATCACTGTGTGAGAGAGGTGATGCAAGGCCAACTATCTCTGGGTAATACCCCACTAGACAATGGCAGGCTAAGGAGGTAGTTTTTAAAACAGACCTTCCTCTTCTCCCCAGCCACATCACCTGGTTAACAGGAATTACAAGCACAGCTGACTTTTCTTTTTTTTCTTTCATGTATAGCACCTTCCCTCCAAAATGGGGTCTGGTCAAATTGGTACCTCATTTTGGGTATGAGGATGCATGGAAGAATTTTCTGTGGTCCTTATGAAACATTCAGTTAGCCCTAATATGGAATCTTTCACACTGACTTTACATTTGCACTGACTTAACTTTTAGCCTTTGCGTTGGATCAATTTTTCAACAAAAACCTAACCCGAAAATCTCAAAATTCTTCTTTTAAAATACTTCAGCTTTTCTATATGCTAATCAGTTTCTGGCCTAAACTATTCTCTGAATTCAACCTGCAACTGGAAGTAGTTTGATGTCCTCAATAAACAATTGTGAATTTACTATTCATTAAGAAAAATCATCACTTGGATTTTGTTACCAAGAAACCTAGGGGAGAGGAATGACACAGCAGTCATAGGAATTGCATGCTGTGAGAGTGAAAAGAAAGAGATTTATTAAAAAAAAATTGTTAACAAACACTAGTCCCCCTGGCACCAAGAAATAATAAGGGGGGACAAAAGCCACCTACAAATTAGGTACAAGGTAGCCATAATTTCAGATTACAGCAAGAAAAACAGCTCATACTAAATAATAGGACTTGCTAGGAAAATTAAAAGGCACATAACACAAAGAATGGATGTGAGATAACAGCCTCACACCACAACTTACATTCATTTAATTTGCATGAAATCCTGAAAGATCCCAGTCTAGCCTTGCCAGGCTAGATTTTTATACTGATGGTCAGCAGACAGCGATATTGCCAAGGGTAAGGCTGCAAAAAAAGGAATTAGTTGTAATTCGTGCTGCTGCTTCATTCTGAGAAACATAACCAGTAGGTTAATAACTCAAACTTTACTTGTGCAAAGTCTGAGTTTTCCCATTCTTTTTTGATAGTGCGAATGATAGCATAAGTTCATTTCTTGACGTCAAGTACTTCGTGTAAGCAGCTAAATATTTAGAGGTGTTTGGAGCTTATGAAATGTGAGGATGCCCAGTGTGTGGATGGAAAGGCTGCAAGGACATCTTATTCCACAGTATTTTGTCATACCAGATGCTGGCAAAGCAGAGTCAAAGCAGTGTGGTGATGAATGCACATTGTTTTGCTGAAGATTTGGCCTGTTCTTCATTTACTGAAGCCCCCACGAATTCCTGGGCTTTAGCACTGTGTTCTTGCCCCAAATTTTTCTTTCTGCTGTTAAAACACCTCATTTGTTGGGTGTTGGGTATTCTCAGTTGGCCAACTCTTGCAAGTAAACATGACTGGCAGTGTCTCTGATGGACGAGGCTGCCTGCACCATGTAGCCAAGCCGCGGGGCTGAGGGGCACAGGGACAGGCTGCAACACAACATGGCTGCAACAGTGGGAGAGTTTCTCCATGATCCTCTGCTGTGGCAGGCTAAAAGGCAGCTTTTATTCCTTCCTTCCCCACCACATGGGAAGGGACACTGCTGGCCCCACAGGAGGTGACAGTGAGGGGAGGTCTGTGTGCCACCACAGGCCTATACTGTGCCAGGGACCTCTCTGGGGAGAAGGGGACAGAAGGATACATGCCCTTGGGGTGAAACAGCACTTCACTGGCTTCAGGATCCACAGGGCACCTCACACTTTCCTGACATTATGGGCATGCAGGTCACTATGTCGTCCTGGTAGAGCCCATGAGAGCCTTGCAGAAGAGAGTGGGTGTCCGCCACTAAGGCCCAGTGAAGTTCCAGGGAAATAGGAGCTGCCCACAGGTACAGCTCAGGGGACAGAGTCTGTCCTTCAAACCCAGCACCCGGGTCAGCCTGAGGAAAGCGCCAAGAGGCACTAACTGAACCCCACATTGCTGGCGGGGACGTTTGTTCTGAGTCTCTCACAGAGCGTGGATCACCTGCCAGGGCTGCTTCACCTCTGGAGAAGTTGTCTTGCAGCTTATTGTTGTGCTCTCATCAGCATCAGGTGAGGCGCTGGAAGTCTTTCCTGAGGCAGCTGAGCCAGGCCAGGGCCTGCCTTAGGGCAGCAGGGCCTGCCTGATAACCAAGCAGGATTGAGTAGGTTACCATTTACCACGGATCTGCCCAGCAACGCAGCCATGGTTTATACTGATAAAATAGGAACAGAAGCACTCCTCTGACTGTGCCTTATGTGCTTGCAGAGCCAGGACACTTCAGCGAGGTGAAGGAAGGGCCGTGGTGACGTCCTCACCAATCTGACACTGGTGTGAGCTGCCAATGCGCCGGCTCCAGCCTCTGATTAGCGCTTCCCCAGCCCAGATGGTGTGAGGGACAGCAGATGCTCTGTGATCCCTTGTGCTCCTGGAGAGGGTCACCTCTTCTACGTGCTGCTGGGTCTGGGGGAAAAGGTGACCTCGACTGGGGCCTGTTTTACTGTTGGCAGCAGACCAGTGACTGCTCTCTGGATGTGCCCTGCTGACTCAAGTTTCAAGCAAAGCAGTAATAATTTGCTTCGTCTCCTGATGATCAGTCTCGTTATGTATACTACTCTTCTCTTAACTACCATGAGCCATGTTTTACACCATAAGTGCCAAAATCCTTTTCTATCCCTTTTCTGTCTGTGTACATACACATCTAACCAACTAAACAAACATCGATTTTGCAGAGCTAGGAGTGAAGAAGTGGAAAGGAAGAGGAGATAGGCCCTCTATGCATGCCAGTGTACTCCAGCTTGTCTTTCTTGGGCTGGAACTCACAGAACAGAAACTACAAAGACACCGAGAGTGCTTTAATTTCATCCCTAAGTCAAATGACAGAAAGATCTCTTCTTCTGCCATACCAGAGAATCATTTATCCAAAATGATCTTAGAAGCCTCTGATGTTCCATTTCCTGCAACATCCCCAGGTAACCACTTTTAGTGCTTACTTATCTTTAGTGTTAGAAGATGTTTCCCTATGCCCAAATTCACTTGCAAGAATGACACATTTACAATTCACAGGACTTGTGAAGAAGAGTTTAACTCCCTTATTTTTACAGCTTCCAGTAAAATACTGGTCATGCCTATGTGATCAGCCATCAGAGTGTCTTGGGTACATGGACCCAGGCCACATGACAGGCTGGCTGTCCAGCATGGACAAACATACCCAAACCTCTCTCAGTGGCAGCTCCTGCTGCTGCAACAACACAACAGTGGCAAATACAGAGCAAGTGTTAACTACCCCCCCGGATACATTTGTCTTGCTCTATATGTGTTACGAAAAATGGCAGAATTCAATTCCATGGAAGACAGTCTGTGTTATGCTTTTATCCAAAAGTCTACAGATCAATGTCCTCTCTGTCTATATAAAAATATGCATCTGTCCAAGACAAAGCTCTTTATCTTCCTCTTAGTAGAGCTGTTGTGATTTAATAAGGTTTTCTTTAATTTTAGGAATACTGAATGTAACCCTTTGCAAATCTTGTATATGTGTAGTGTGATACCAAAAACTCCAGTGATTTATGCAACCTCATAGTGCAATCATTTTTACAATAGTTTTTAAATTGAATACAAACACTTCATCCATATGATGGACGTACATAAATTATGGCTATCATCTTTTTTGCTGAAGGCTTGTGGCTGAGAAAAATCACAGAAAGCTTTGGTAACTAGAAACATGCTCAATAAATGTAAGGTATTGCTATTAAAGGAAATAGTTATCCATGCTGTAGTTTAATTTAAGGATGTTTATAGAAGCAGTCTGTATTAATTTATATAGATATAGCTTTTGAATATCTGGTTTTGTTACTAAATAATAGAAAATTCTCTTACATAAAAAGGCAGTTACCTGCAAGAAGAGGTTTCTATTAACCTACATAGAAAGCAGAAGGTCTAAGGCCATACTCCTGTGATAGATCATCAGCTTCAGTACAGTGCTCCTTGTCTGCTCTCATGTCATCCTGTAGTGGGAGAAGAAAGGCAGTGATATTTTCCTGACCTACTCAAAGGGTGTGTTGAGCTGGTGTGTATTGGTGAGCAGGTCTCTGGAGGACTGTATGAAAGTGTCCCAACAGAATTACACTGTTTAATGGAAATGGAAAGTTACTGTAAGAGCATGTGTAGGAGCCTTCACATCCCACATACCAAGGAATAATCTGCTCTAAATTAAAAGTGTGTTTATTGCCTGGAAATTTATGAACCATTAAAAATTAAAGTTGACCAGCCACTTTCATTTTGTTCCTTATTTTGGCTACCTCTAAACTCAAGAACGCCTAACCTTTCTTTCAATCCTGCAACTCATTGGCTTGTGAAATATTTAGACTGAATTTTCTGTGAATGTCAGAGGCATATTTTTTCTTGAACCATGAGTACACATAAACATTTCAGTGCCGTGGCTTGAGTTAGCAGTTAGAAGTATGGTTTGAGAAAACCTCTTAAAATACTTACATACAATGCTGAAATAGCTTCTAGAGATCTTTTGAAATTACTTTTCACTTGTGTTTTGATGAATCTCAGCTAAAAGTTAGGACCCCTGCACAGCCCAATGCCTTTGTTCTGTGTAGGTGAAAGAGCAAAAACATGCAAATTTTGTTCCCAGGGGCTGAAATCCCTTGAAGTCCTAATGGCCCATATAAGCCCTATAAAAATGGCTTGAAATGGGTTTGAATAGCACATATGTCTCTTTCTGGCTGATGGTGAAGTAGTACACTTCACTGAAAATCAAATTCAACTATGCAGTTTTGAAGAATTACCACCAGCAGAAACCCCATTCTAAGCCCGCAGATCTCATTTGCCTCTTTAAGGTTCCACTTTCCTTTTTGCCCATGGGTGCATTTTGCTCAGAAAAGGAATTGTGGGTAACTAGAAATATTGGCTTCAAAAGTTCAGATTTAAGACTGTACCCATCCACACAAGGAGTAATACTATCGTTTGACAGATAGTATTACAGACTAAATTTTGTGAATACTCACACTGCCAAGAATGCTTGGTAAAAATTACACGTGTGTAAGTAACACTGAATGTGACATCAGGGGAAAACTTACATAAAATTTGCAGTGAAGCAAGGTCATACTAGTCAGTTAATCACTTCCCTCTAATCACTACTGTCATGGTCTGTACCACTTCAGATAACCTTTCAGTATTGTAACAGTCAGAAGTGCTGGACTGGAGTATGACTGTTCAGTGCGCAGGAAACTGGTGAACAGAAAAATAGACATGTGTGTACACATACGCAAACAATTTCCCATTTAAAATCAATATTGGATCCCCTGTTATTAAATCTGAGTATCAAAATACACTCAAGGCACGTTTCAGTAATGCCAAGCAGCAAAATTGTTCACAGGGTGCAATGAAACTGTTAGGAACATCACTAGTATTGATTAATGTAATATGACTGAGGGCAGAAATTAAGCTGGGGATAGGGGTCTCCATTAAAAATGTTTATTGCTAAGTGCTCATGTATCACTTCAGTTCCTCTGCAGATCTGAAAAAAAAACAAACCCATTATAACCTTCTACAGGGAAAAAGAAAGACATTTAGCTGACATATTTGTCAGAGAAATTTTGCTTTCTTTCTTTACTCCAATCTTATTTAGGGTGCTAAGACTGCTAATAAAACCGGAGAGAAGTACCAGTTTGGGAAAACAGTTAACTACATGCTTAACACAATGCAACACTTTCAGCAAAACATATGCTTTTTTAGTCAGCTCTGTTCCAGATTCAGTGGCCTGAATCTCAGACTGGGAAAATCAGATCTGTTATGATATTTGAAGTTGGATACATAAAAACTGTGCTGCTCCATCACCAGTACTCTCCCTACCCCACTAAATTCATTAACTTACCCAGAAGTTCCACCAGGTTGTAATCAATTCAGGAAAACATCCTGTAATGAAAAATAGAGAAAGTATTGATACCATCCACTCACCCTGGCATTCTCCATGCTTGACAGCAACTTCAGAACCTGATTATCTGGCAGAGTTTTCATATTTACCTGCTTTGTCCTGCATTGCATGTGCACAGCTGCCCCAAGACACCACCTCTTTTACCTGCTGTTCCAGGCTCATCCAAATTAAAAACTTAGATCTGACCCAAAATTTTGTGACAGCTAAATATAAGTAGAAATAAGATGGGACCCCACTCCATAAAAAGCAAAATACAGGCAAAATGCCCATTGAGTTGTATCTGGTTTGCAACAAAACCTGCTATGTTTGCCTTTGCTTTGCTACCCCTGAGGCACAGGGAGGGACAAGATCTGGAAAGAATGCTGGTGAACCTTTCTCAGAACCCAGTGAGATCTGGATTTGGTTCCTTATTCCCATAGAGACCTTTGACTCTAAACACAGGGATTAGTTTCTCTTTAGTGATTTCTACTTCCCTTTTGTGTTAAGTTTTGTTTAAGGCTTGCTCTAAATTGCATGGAATGGCATGATGGGCCTGGGAAGATGGGAATGGCATGTAGCTAAATCTATGGAATTATAATTTCTGAAGAGAAACTTCTGGATAATTATCAGATAATAGAGATAGTAGGATGCTATTGGCACAATACATACATGAAGAATTTAAGACTATCCAGAAAAACCTCCCTGTGACCTTGCTCTGCTAAGCATTTACTGGTGCAGCAGCACAGTCCCTATGTGTGTCTCACTGATTAAAAACTTCCATTGTGTTGCCACCAAAGGAAAACTGTACACAGTTCTGTGTGGATTTCTGTCTCCATCTCTGAAAGGCGTATCAAAATCTGCACCACTTTGACCTATACTCATCCATAAACCAAGAAAACAAGAGATCAGTTAAACCAGTACAGGAAAGCTCAAAAACCTGCCAGTGCAACAGTTAATCTGCACACCGCTGATTACCTATCCTTATCCATCTCAGATGAAAGGTTTGCCATCTGGTAAGGGTCTTGGCTCACATACAGCAAATGTACTCAGTTCAAAGCCAGTAGCATTAACTGCAGTTCCGGTAACATTAATTCACAGTTCTAATATGCACACACACACACAAATCAGGGTGCAACAATATTTTTGTTATTATTTTTTTTCACATCCCTGAAAACAAAATAATCTCTTCACATGCCTTCATTTGTTACTGTGTTAACCGAGTCAGTACTTAAGTACCAAAACACAGTCAGTCCACAGATACTGCCTGATGCTAATGCATGAGCCCCCAGAGCTTGCGGGAAGTATAGTAGAGGGAGGAACAGCTAAAAGGCTGGAAAAACAGCAAAGGAAGCAGAGTATGTGTGAGTGAGAGCAAGAGAAAAATCCACAGTTGGGCCAGAATTCTGCTTGCCAAAAACAAGCTAAGAGATCTATTTCCAAACGAAATGAGTCAAACCAGGGAAACAAAAATAATAATGCTGTGTGCAACTTAAAGCAGCAGCTGCTATCTGAGAGGAAACACGAGATGAGTTACAAGACACAGAAGATTAGCCTTTTCTAGTCTTCAAATCATTATGTTTGTCAAGCTTTTGACTCAAAAATGTTTGACCTAATCACATCTGTTTTAACAACTTAAATGAGAGGCCCAGCAGCTGTAGCTGGAAAAAGAATCTCCAAATCTGCAGACACAGTTTTCCAGTATTTGGGCTCTTGTCTGGACAATCTAGGTATAACATAAACTCTACACCCTAAAAGTACCTGTGCTCTGCATAACCACTAACAGACTGATGCTGCAGCCATCCTGCAAACAAGCCTGCTTCTAAATTCAGCTGTTCCTTGGCTTAGCCTCTGGAAATGGAAGCCCATTACTCTGCTGAACGTAAATTTATTTCATATTCTTTCAAACAATCAACTAAAGCCTCTTTGTCTACACTCAGATACAAAGGCAAACAACGGGTGCTGAAGAGAAGTGAGTGCTGACGAGTTAGAGGACAGAATACAAAGTCTTACAAGTAATGTGAAGCCAATCTGGCTGAGACTCCAGTGTACAGAGAAAAGGTGCTTTGCAGAAGGTTAAGATTTCTTTTTATTATACAAAGATACATATAACAAGTAAAAAAGAAAACCCTATTAATATGATTACATGAAAATGAACTGGCTGGATGATCTAAGCTAATTTTTTTTGTGCCCCTGTAACCTGCTGAGTTTTATTTAGTGAGAATTTCCTGTCTGTCCAATTTTCATTGGCACATCAAGTTTCTTGCAGTGCCTGATTCTTTTTCAACATCTGCTGCTCAGTTTGACAGTGTTAATTTTGGATTTCTCCCCAGATCAGATTAGTTGAATACTGTAGTGAATGCTGGCAAAAGATCGAAGTTTTCCATCTCTCTTTTCTCCTCTCCTTAATGAAAAAATGTTTTCTTGAGATTCATAATCATTGCTATTACTGTATCTGACACTGAAAGTCATAAGAGAACTATTATATATACAAATAGAGATATTTTTTCTTCTCCCACCAAAATTCTCTCCACCTGTCTATACATCCAGTTTACTATTCATTGCTGCTGTATCCACAATCCTTTAAGCATACATGCTGAAAATGCTCAATTTTTCAAGCGTGTAAATGCCAAAGCATTATTCTATAAGCACTACCAAAGTAGGCGGGTTTGGATGGGGCATAAACTTAATACTTGGCATACATGTGATGATGGATTGCATGTTTTGCATATCCAGAGTCACAGAACACTAAAACAGGAACATACATACCAGTACATTTTTGGCAGGGCTTTTGTTATTGTCACAAGTGGGTGCTCTACTCCATTAACAGTATCTCAAACATAGTCCCTACCCCAAGGAGCAAACAATCTGTGACTAAGGAAAGAGTTGAGGTGGTGTCAGGCAGAATGAAGGCCGTTCAGGAAGTAATATTTGTCAGTATGATCAGTGACAGCATTATACACTAAGAACATGATTTTATCTTTTGTATAGATGATGGCAATTTAGGTATTTGAGCAGAATAATGAAGCAGCTCTGTGAAATGCTTTTGACCATGTAACGGGCATGAAAAGAACAGAAAGAAGCACACTGGATGCTCATTTGAAGAGAAGAAGGGGTCAACCACCACAGTGAGCCTGTAGAAGGAAGCAAGAGGTCCTGGAAGTGAATGCAAACTGTTCTGGGCGTGTTAGTAGATGGAAGTTAGTTAAGTAGTTCTAAATACAACAGGGTACCTTCATTTACTTGGCGTAAATGAAATATAAGGGAATTCTTTGCTGCCCAAACTAAACTTCACTTCCTGCATTTGTCCTGCAAGGATACAGTTAAAGTAAAAAGCTAGGAAAATAGTGTTGGCACCAACACACTAGATGGATATGGACAGAGCAAAATCCATTTGCAATGCCTATAAAAAGGATATTTCAGGATGTAAGATGAACAGTCTCTGGATGAGCATTTTAGCTGTGTGTGCAGGAATATATCTAAGATTAAAACAAACAAAAAGAACTCCAAAACAAACAAAAATTCCCAACCAACATTGCAGGATTTAGATGTAACGCGACTGCGAAGAGAAAGCATTACAAGACAAGTATGATACTCCAACTGGCCTAAGTAACAAGCAGGATTGCAGTGCTGTCCCTAGTGATTGAAGAAAGACATGACAGGGAGGTAGCTTGGAGAGAAAGATTAAAAGCTCTCTTTTAGTCCTCTTCAGTTCAAGCTGATGGCCAGACAACCACAAGGCAATGCTAAGAAGACAGACCAATTTTATTTTGAGCTGAATGAGACAGGTCTGGAACACACAGATAAAGCCGTGAGTTCTCTACGGAGAGATGGCAAATTTAGATTAGGCTCAGAAAGGTGTCATCATCTAACCCCAGCCGGCAACTAAGCACCACCCAGCCACTCGCTCACTTCCCCCAGGTGGGATGAGGAAGAGAATTGGAAGGGTAAAAGTGAGAAAACTCGTGGGTTGAGATAAAGACAGTTTAATAGGTAAAGAAAAAGCTGCACACACAAGCAAAGCAAAACAAGGAATTAATTCTCCACTTCCCATGGTCAGGCAGGTGTTCAGCCATCTACAGGAAAGCAGAGCTCCATTATGTGTAATGATTTCTTGGGAAGACAAATGCCATCACTCTGAAAATCTCCTCTTTCCTTCTTCCCAGCTTTATATACTGAGCACGATTTCATCTGATGTAGAGTATTGCTTGGGTCAGTCGGGGTCAGCTGTCCTGTCTGTGTCCCCTCCAGCTTCTTGTGCACACCCAGCCTGCTTGATGGTGGGGTGGGGTGAGAAGCAGAAAAAGCCTTGACTATGTGTAAGCACTGTTCAACAGTAACTAAAACTTCCCTGTTATCAACACTGTTCTCAGCACAGATCCAAAACATAGCCCAATACCATCTACTATGAAGAAAATTAACTCCAGCCCAGCCAAAAACAACACAAAGGGTTAAACAGTTTATGCACAAATGCGTTATAAATATCTGCAAGTGATAAGGAGAGGCTCTTTACATGTAAGTGTACCATGGATAAATGCAGACACAATTAATTTACCTCCCTCCCCTCAAATCTAGGACCTACATAATTGCATATGCATTTTGCATCTTTAGTGAATGCCCTTATTCAAAGCATTGTTGATGCTATCACATTTTATAAACGGGAAACAAAATATAGCTGCAGCTTGATGTAGGTACCTGGTATCCTGGTGTGAGGTTCTTAAAATAAATCAAGCTGATCTGAAATATTATCTCTTCACGGACTAGAAAACCCTGATTAGCATAGAGGCTGATCTTTGCTCTCACTTGTGATCAAACAAATAATAGATATCCATCAAGCTGTTCTTCTTTCAGGTACTGAAAAAGAATTATTTTGGTTTTTAAATACATGGGAGGTGCTCAGACACTGTTAGAGAGATCTGAGAACTATCGGCTGGTTGTGGGAAATTTACTGCCTGCATTTGGGTATTAGCAAGATCTGTCATTTAGCTTTGTAGAAACCTATACACTTTCATGAGGCACTTGAATTTTATCGTCATTCCATTTAAAAATCAGACATCCTCACTATTTCAGTTCTAGACCTTTCAATCCTTATGATTTCATGTATTGGACTGTTCAAAGTTAGCAGGGAGCTGCCAAGTGTACAAATGATGTTTCAGCTTGATTAGCTCTGGCTTACCCTCCTTAGCATGAATTACGCATAAGTGCATGCAAATATTATTGATTCACAGTGGCTGATCTATAATATTGCTCTAGAAGTGAATTATTACAGACAAAGAGCAAGGAGAAATAAGTGCTCTGTCTAGGCTGCACCATTAACAGCAAGACTTTGGAAGGCTGATTTTTAAACTACACTCTTTGGATTTGGGGGATTAACTTCCTCCTCTGGCTAGGCTCAGAGACTCATTCATAGCACTAAAACTCCCTACTCCTTTATGTAACTTTGCTTGAAACAGGCATTTTGTCTTCATAGTTGGCATTTCGTCTTCATAGTTGGCATTTCACAGTTCTGTACATACTACTGATAATATTTAGACTATCTTCATTATGCCAGAATCACAGAAGATATCTTTGCATTATGCTGACACTGAATGGGCATTCCCATCAAAGGATATGTCTTCCTCTATCTTCTTAAAAACTGCCTCTGGTCTAGCCACTTTCCCAGCCATAACTCATTTGAAAGCATGCATTTTTATCTCATCAAGTACTTCAGGAATTAGCTGGTAAATGTTTTCATGTGTATGAGTTTTAAGTCTGATTCAAAGTAATCCCTAGACAGTAGTTCTTTGCTATCTTTGCAGTGTTTAAACACTGCTGCTGTTCAGTTACCCCTGCTGATCTATCCTGGAATGGGCAAATCAGCTGGCTATATTTGAAGTCACTTTAAATACATTTCAAAGGCAGAATTTTAAGATAGGTGGGAATGGTAGTGCCTTCTATTAAATATGCTTATGCTTCCCATTTTAACACCTCATTTTCAAATACAATTTAACTCTGCCAAACTTTAACCATTTAGTCTGAAATTTTATTTGCCAGGTGATCTGTATCATAGAAAAGCCTACTGGAGAATGATTTATTTTATCTCCAGAGCAGGGTCTGGACACAGTGTCAGCCATGAGGACAGAACAAAGCACTGAACAGCTATTCACATTCACTGCTCTAGGAGTGGCTGGGGACCAGCAGTAAAAATATTACAGTAAATCAAAATGCATATGCCTGAGGAGAATGTATACAGCATTAAAGCTGGACAGCAACACTGGCTCTGGAAACCCTGAATGCTGGTTTTGCCTCTGCAATCTGTCCTTGGTAATGGCATTTTTGTTTGTATTTTAGCATAGGAAATAGTCATCTATGCTTGCCTTTGTTAATAGTTTCAGCACCATTTAAAACCTCCCTTTTTCTGGCTGAAGAAAGCATTGCCACAGGAGGTATAATATAGCTATGTGTCGCAGGGTGAATGTGAAGGGCTTGCAGCAACATCAGTTCCTGAGAAACTATGCCACCTGGAGCATTAAATACAGCCATGGCACAAGTTCTTCCTAGCAGGTACCTGAAACACAAAGGATCGCATTTCCCTGAATGGGTCATAGCTGACTCCACATTTCTCAGTAAATTGAATGGCCTTTGCTTGCAGCTGTGTCTGTGCTGTCATGCAAGGAACAGATTGACTCTGGCTTGCAACTGTTGGATTACTCCCTTGAGTTGACAAGTGCTTCATCTTGGCCACATGTGCTTTGTTCACTCTTTCAAAAGTCCTTTAAAATTCCACTGATTAGAGGTGGATGAATTGCAAACAGAGCTTTGCTCTGGTTTTGGTCAGCAAAGAGTAGCTCAGGTGCTTCTTTTGAGTGTACATGTAAAAAAATCTAGTCTGGGCAATTTACAGGACACATTTCTAGCAGAAGGCATTAAGTATGCAAATGCTTTATTTTGGGACACAATGTGACAAGTCATTTTCTTATAAGTGTTCTATCTCTTTATGTTTGGGATCTGGCTTGAACCTTCCTTTGAAAAGTAAAAACATTAATGATGACTCTGGATGCTTCAGCATAGTTCTCCAAGCTACTGTTTCATTTTAATATCATTAAGCTGTTAATATTTTTAAGTTATTAAATTCATTAAATTCATGCAGAGACACATAAATTGCAACATAATTTAAAGCAAATTTAATGCAATTTGGGAACTTTTTGTCTGTTTAAAGTTTAGTTTCAGTTTGAGGGGACTGTTCTAGCTAAGAATCTATTGAGCTCAATTGTGGATTATTTGAAGAAATGTTTCCTATTCTGAAATCCTATGAAAACAGACAAGGAGTTAGTTACCAGGATTTGTTCTTGTGGTGGGTGACAGGAGGGGGGAGTAGCATACCATGTGTCAATGATTGTGAACCATTTCTCATGGTTCTCTATCCCACTGCAATCAAGGTTCTGCATCAGAAGCCTGGGCACAGTTGAACGATTGATGCTCTTTTCTGAGATAGCAGCGGTTTCAAAAATTTCCCTACACCCTTGTGTGGACAGCACAGTCAGAACCAGTAATTCCTCTGGAACTACAGCACATTTTGAAAGTGGTCATTGCTATCCATGTTTATTCACTGGACTATGGCTTTTGAAAAATCTTCCTTTAAGCACCACAGTATATAAGGAAAGTTGGAATGCAAAAGACTGACTGTCTCTAAGGAAAATGACAGGATGCCAAAACACTTGTATTGACAAGCTGAGGACCTACTGGGAGGTAGGCAGATCAGGAAACATCCCGCGGTCAAGAAACTCAGTGTTGAAACCCCCTCAGGAATAGGCGTTTTTGCCATTTGATTTGGACAATGTCTTGCATTTACTCTGAAGGGAGCTGGATTGTCACAGTAAGAAATGCTTTGCTGTAATAATGAGGTTTCATACCAATTCTGTTTTCATTACAAAACATTTGTAAAGGAAAACCAGAAACACTATTTAATTTTCATCTGTGAAAGACTAAAAATCTCTGGGGTAAAATTCCTCATTCTCAGTAGAATTACACCTATTTATACCTGGCTGAAATTTTGCCCCTGACATCCTTTTCATGTCTTACTTCTTGAAGCAAGCAAGTGTGAACACTCATTTTCAGCAGGGATCAGTCAGCTGTGTCAAAAGCAGGAACAAAATTACTTCCTTTTTGTCGTTAGACACAAGGCAAAACCATTAGGGATTTTAATAAAGGTTACTTTTCTGAGAATTGTTCAGTGTTTCCATTTTCTGATTTGTCTGCAGACAGCACAAAAATGCAATATGAGAGAAGCGTAAGTGCTTCTCATGGTATTTTCCAAATAAGTGAAATCAGAGTCTTAGAAATCCTTTGTTTTTGTGAGATTTTCATCATCAAGAAGTCTAGATTGATCAGCTAAGCTTCCTAACTTTGGGGTACTTAGCCAGACTGATGAAATGGATTTGCAGGTAGCCCCTTTGCAGACTACAAGCATTTTAGTATTTCTCTGCTTGCTCATGCATTGATTTTTGCACTTCTTGAGTATATAAAATGTGAGCTTTTAGTATAGGCTTGTGCTAAATTGCCACAGTTTCATAAGAGAATAACAAAAGTGAAAGATTTGGCAGTAAGCCTCACAGAAAACTGTTCCCACAGCTCAAGCAATATCATGAGTTGTGAGGACTATTTCAAAGTCATTAATGCAGAATTCAGTGTGCTGTCTAATATACTGTGGTCTGCATGTGACGGAGATGACTGCCTCAAAGGTTGTGCAGTATAATATAAAGAGATACTGTTGAATTTTTTCAAGACCATCACTAAGGGAGCTATGAATATTTGTAGTCTTCTTGTCTTCTTCAGACTTCATTGTTTTTTTAAAAAATGTACTTTTACTAAGTATCTGAGGCTATATTCATTTTGTAATAACAAGTGTCTATAAAACAAAGGACTAAGTATGCTGCGCACAAATCTTTCCCAAAAGCCATTAGAATAATTGTGCTATGATACCCATCCAGGAGAAAAACCTGGAAATTGCCAATTGACAGGAGGGACTTTTAGGCTAGCAGCCTCCACAAAAGAGCAGGCCCATAAAGACCTGAACATTTCTCAGTTTGTTTCCATTTTTTCCCTTTTCCTGAATTAGTAAAGCTAAATATCTCCTGGAGAAATTGCATATTCTAGACAGTAAATGGGAAGATCATGCTTTTGCTTAAATCTGATAGAGTAAAATTTATAAACAATGAGACCATTGATACCATCCCTATACTTTACACAACCTCAAAAAATTTCCAGCACATATAAGAACAGAATATGGGGCCACATTATCACCTTTCATAGAAAACCGCCCCTGGGAAGTGAATCTCTGTAGTATTTCCACTGTTCATCTCCCATCACCTCTGATTCCCATATTAGCACATCTCAAGGAAATGGTAGAAGACTGCCACATCTGCATAGACAGAAGACCAGCTCCATGACATGGCCTCTGTCTACCATAAATGCACAAAATCAGTGGGAAAAATACAGATGCTTTGACATTTTCAAGCATCTTCTGAGGGTTTTTACTACCTGAGTAGACTGATATATTCATTGTCATGCTGCTAGTGTTCATGTTGCTAGTTCAGCTTGTTTAGCATTCAAGCAATACTGAAATGGTAGGACAAATTATGCCCAAAACTTTAAAACATGGCCTGGTATTAGCTGTGTTATTTTTGTCAAACATGTACAGGCATTCTCTTTGACTGCTATTTTCTTAAAATCACCATCATTTTCAGCAGTTGCAAAGTAATTAATCCTGCTAGCAATCCCTAACCCTCGTTTTCACAGACAATTATTGGACATGAGGGCAGCTAGTCCCTACTATCATAGCTGGAGAAATCCATTGTTCTCAATCTGCAGCTTACATGGCCAAATGTTTCATGCTAAATTTATCACTGTTGATTACTTGCACAAATGCTCTGGGTGGCCTTTTGGGGATATATCTGGACTCCTGCTGGTGTATTACTTGACAGCCTTACCACAATAAAACAAAGCTATGATTATACCATGGGTAAGCAACTCCCCTTCAGAGAGGGAAAAGAAAATAGGGATACAAGACACGGAAAGCTGCAGAGAAAAACTGCAAGTGTGTTTCGAGACTCCAGGTCTAATATTTGGCTAGACAAGGCTAAAGACAAAACCAACATCTTTCCCCTATTGTAATTGCTATACAGAGTAAGCAGCTCTATTCTCATATTGACACTCTTCCATTCATTTTTCACTGCTGGATAAGATTCTTTGTTGTGCTGATACCCAGTACCGATCCTTCTACTACCTTTAAAATAGGGAGTACTGCAAAGGTGGAGAGCATCTTCAAAGGTTTCTACTGAATTCTGGTGTCCAAGCCATAGATACTGAATTCAGTGAAAGTATGTGCTTGAATCTCTAAGTCTATCTGAATTCTCCTAGTCTATTTTTCCTTTTTATATGTAGTGGTTTTTTCTGCATGTGCTATGCATTTTAACAAGTTTTAGTCATTAAGAAAGAATTAAGGCAAATCAGTGGTCTGACAACAGAATCCCAAGTCCTAACTACTAGTACTGTTCAGCTACTAAGGCATTTAACAAAAAAGACAACTTTAAAAACATTTCCTAGCTACCATCACCCATTCTGTTTTTCTGACACACCACAGGACAAAAGCCATGGACTATCAAGATTCAACTAGATCTTGTTGCATTAATTTTCAAACTGGCAAAAAAATAAAATCTTTAGGACACTTCTAGTTCTGTCAATCAATACTGCAGTGCAAGAATCAGTTTAATGTTTTAATAGATGATGGGACATGCTCACACCTGAGAAGTAAATTACACTAACTCTGGGATTAAGTCATCAACAAGACAGAGGTAATCATATACATGTAGCATTATGCTAGTTCCATTACCCTGAATCTTTTAAGCCTGCACATATTCAACAATGAAGTAATGTAAAATGGAAAATCCAATTAGCCCACGCATATGCTTCTTGAATACCAGTACCCCAGCTCTGCGTGTAGATGAACTGAACAATACATTGATAGCTTATAAAAGAGCTGTTGTCTACAGCTTTGTAGTTTTGCATTAAGATTTTGCAAAAAGATTAATTTCTTTCATTCACAGGTGATGAAAATATTAGATCTTTAAAAATATTTTTCATATAAAACTTCAGCAAATCCATCTCATTTAGAAATAACTTTTGACAGAAAGCTTTAGGAAGGCTAGAAGAAGAATGAGATTACCAAGTAGACCAACTAGAAAAAATAATAGGAAAACAACTACATAATGAAAATCAAATATATTTGTTGGATCTATATACATTGACACTTTATACATTTGGGTTCAAATTTTGTGAGGCATACAGAAAACATCCCGTAATTTGGCAGCACACTAATATCTTTGTAAAGTATCTGATAGTGTGGGTGCATCTTAGAAGGCTTTTTTTCAGTCTGTAATGAGCAAACTGCAAAATTAGGAGTTGCATAAATCTAAGCTGGTCTATAGGCTCACAGCATCTCAATGCAAAGACGTATATTAAATTTCACAAGAAGCTTTATGTTCAACCTTCATGACTGCCAGGGAGAGCAGTTTAAGCTCTTTCATCTTTTGTTCTGCTGGCCCAAAGGAGCTGTTGGCATTCTTCTATAAGGCAGGCTTCTACTACCCTGTAGCCATTCTTTACACTAGATTTTGTTTTCCTGAGCAAGGTTAGCAAAGAACTCTATACACACAGTATATAAGGTGTAATAGCATCAGTACTTCCTCACACATGTGAGAATACCTTAAGCAATACTGCTAAAAATAAAAGCTAAAAAATGCCTATATGATAAACTTAAGTCCCATAGCACACTCCAGTTTCCTCAGAATAAACACTAGCAAAAAACTTATCTGAACAGATTGTGTCCAAATGAGATGCTCAAAAGTACAATATTCCCCATTTCTTGATTTCTTCATTCCCCCATGATCACTTACAGAGCCTTAAAAAGAAATGGGAAATATTCCCTGTATTCCTTTACTACTCATATGAAATATACTGGTCTACAACCTTACGCCAAGAGGCAGAAAGATAGAAGATTTATCACTGGTCTTTTACAGAACATAGGAAAATAAATGCAAGAATTAAACAATTTTTTGTGTTGTTGACTGTAAAGGTCACTGTCAGTACTACTTATAACTTTAACTATAACTTATCATACCACTCTCTTTTAAATTTAGGCAAGTAGAATATATTGCTTATGATTTTATCAGTGATTCAGAAAGATTATGCTTCTGAAAAAGCCAAACGTTTCCAGTAGAGATTTTTTCATCAGGTTCTTTATTTGATTTGAAAACTTAAAGTGCTTTAAGTGTGTGAAATTCAAATGCAATCTAATTGGGGCTATGAAATTATTTCAGAAAAAAGAACCTCACTTTTTATAAGATATAAACCCTTCTTTATTTTTTTTATAGAAGTTAAAATGACAGATATAGATATATCCAATTTTCCCCTACCTTGCAGTTTTTACACACATTTAGGATCTACTTATAACAAAGCACACAAAATCTGACTCCAGAGTACCTGTTTCCACAGCTCCTAATGTCTGTTTAAATTTAGGTCAAAGTTTTAGTGGCCTATATGTACTAAACAACCAGGTCCATCCTTATAGCAATGCAACTTGCAGTCCAGTCGTGCAGTCCTTCCGTTCTCACTTTCATGAACATAGTCATTGCTAGGATTATGCAATGGTTGAATAATCTAGCTCCAAAAGTGTTAAATAGTAAGCAAAGATAAAATAAATGCAAATAAAGCAAAAGTAAATTAAGTTAATGTAAGGCTTAAACATGCAATATCTCATGATATCAAGTTCCCCAAACTTGACTGTCTCACCAGAAAAAGTTCTAATGTGTGTTTCGTTTAGAACTAGAAAACCAGCAGATATTATGGGAAATATCTGCATATACAAATATCTATCAGCTGTATTTCAAGAAACCTCATATGTCAGAAGACATTGAAAACAGTAGAAAATCTGGTATACTTTGTACAACGGAGGAGGAAATCTGTGGCAACAGGTCTGGGAATAAAAGAACAGCATCAAGGAACATCAAGCATTCCTTACTCAGCTGATGAAGAACTCCTGACACTGTACCAAAACACATGTAGAGCTCACCAATCAAATGCTGCAAAAATTAAGAAAAACTCAGCCATCAGTTTTCCTCTGGAAGCTGTTTTAAGTTTGGGGTTTTTTGTTGGGATTTTTTTGGTGGTTTTTGTTTTGTTTTGGTTTTTTGTGTTTTTTTTGTTTGTTTGGTTTTTGGTTTTTTTTGTTGGTTTGTTGGTTTTTTTTTGGTTTTTTTTTTTGAGGGGGTTTTTTTTTGTTTGTTTTTGTTTTTTTTTTTTTTCCTGGCTGTTGTGTCATCTGGAGATATCAGTGAGCCAGCCAACACACAGAGGGGCTGCAGTGAACATGTCCAGCAAGTTCTCAGGAAACAAGGTAATTTTTCTGTGCATGTAGAATCATAGAATCATAGAATAGTTAGGGTTGGAAAGAACCTTCAGATCATCAAGTTCCAACCCCCCTGCCATGGGCAGGGACACCTCACACTAAACCATGCCACCCAAGGCTCTGTCCAA
>WYDI02009514.1:0-32153 GCA_009867235.2 Psittacus erithacus | reverse complement strand
GAGGTCTCACGAGAGCAGAGTAGAGGGGCAGGATCACCTCCTTCGACCTGCTGGTCACGCTTCTTTTGATGCAGCCCGGGATACGGTTGGCTTTCTGGGCTGTGAGTGCACACTGAAGCTTCCTCCCGGCTTCCCTGACACCTTTTTGGTACTGACAGTGTCCCGCAACTCAGCCACTTGCTGCAGGAGGGCCTCCACCAGGCAGCACCGAGTGCAGCCCTACCCGTTGTGCACCCTCGCCTCAGAAGACCAGTGCAGGCACCTTCTGCACCTCAAACCCTGCGCTGCAGCCTCCCCTCTTCATAGGCTCTGACTGGTGCCGGCTCTGCCACCGCCGGGGCAGCCAGAGCAGAGCTCCCAGGCCGCGCCCCGGTTTCGAGGCCGGTAGCCACCATCTCGCCCTCCCTATTCGCCGCGCTCCCTGGGGTGGGTTTTTACCCAGTCAGGGCGGTGCCGTCACTCCTGACGCCGCCCCCTGTGAGTCCCTGCTCGCCTCAGCAGAGCTGCCGGCTCCTGGGTAGGGCCTGACGAGGGCTCGGGGCTCCCTCGGTGGCTCTTGCCGCCGGGTCATGAAGACTTCTCAGTGAAAGTGATCTCTGAGAAGCTGGTAAGGCAGAGGCTATCAGGGGTTTTATCTTAGCATTGAGAAAGGTAGTTGGGGAATAAGTATTCATTGAAGTTTTAGACCTTGCCTTATGGTTTTCTTTGTAGTTGAACAGTACGGGGCAAAGCATATTTCAGTCCTTGGAGGCAGAATTTACCTAAGTTGTTTGATATTGGACAGTTGCTTTTGCTCATAGTGAGGTAATTTGCTTTCTTTGATATAGCCCAAGGAAACCTGCTTGTCCCTTTCCTCAGCTGTTTCCCAGTGGGGAATTCTTCACCCTTTCCGTACTGGATGCATGGGTTTGGGGGTTGATATTTTTGCTTCTGCCAGTTCTTAGAGTTGCTTTTTCTCAGTGTATAACATTGAAAAATAACAGAAAATGAAGAGAACACATGGCAACCATAGAATGAGAATCCTGCCTCATTTGAATGCTTGTCCAGACCTAAGGCAGCTACCTGGCTGTGTGTCCCTTAAAAGCTCTACTTCTGCTTTTGCTGCCAGCACTGATGGAGCATGTGGCACTCGGATCTGTCAGCCTGCTTTATCAGGACTTCATATCACTGCCAGCAGAAGAAGGGAAAAGGCTGGCTGGGATTAAGACTTCAGTTACTAGAGTACTTAGTTCAAATGAGCCTGTGCACGTTAGGGCCACCCTGCGATCCTTTTGCCTGCTCAAGTCCTGGAGTCATTTGGAGAACTTGAAGCTGACAGGCTGGGTGTTTGCTGCCATGCACAGGGCCGTGCCTCTCTGGGGGAGTGGAGAGGCAGGCTGCTGTGTTGTGTAAATGGGACAGGGTTTTACATCGTGTGCTTCTGTTGTGTTTCACATTTAGAGGTGGTGTCACCCCAGAGTTGTTTTCTTCATCAGTTCCAACTGGTCTGACTGACCCACCATAGGACGTGGCTGAGCCTTGCAGCAATGATGGGGAAAGCCTTGGGAGGAAGGGGAAAAACGTGCCTGGATGTGATGGGAAAAGTTTAATAGTCCTGCAAAAACCAAGGTGAGAGAAGAGGTCATCCAAGCGCCAGAGCAGGGATTCCTCTGCAGCTCTTGGGGAGGCTGAGGTGGGACGCATATTCCCTGGTGGACCTGCCACAGCAAATAACCACCCTGCAGCCCATGGAGAGCCCCTGCCGGAGCAGATCTATCCATATGACTGTAGTCTGTGGGAAGGGTCCACACTGAAGCAGGGGAAGAATGTGAGGAAGAAGGAGCAGCAAAGAGGAGTTGAGGACTGACTATAAACTGCTGTCCATGCTGCTCAGGGAGGAAGGGGATAGAGGAGCCAGGAGTGAAGGTGTGCAGGGCAGGGATAAAGGTGTAGTTTCTGTCTGTTTCTCACTATGAGAATCTATTTTAATTGGCAGTAAATTATGTTAAATTTCCCCAATTAAAGTCTGTTTTGCCCGTGATGGTAATCGGTAAGTGATCTCCCTGGTTTTTATCTTGACCTGCAAGCTTTTCCGTCTTACCTTCTTCCTACTTTCTTCCACTGATGAGAAAGGGGAGTGAGAGAGCAGCTGGGTGGGTGTCTGTCAGCTGGGAGAGGTCAGCTCAACATGACTGGGAAACTGAAAACCATATGTGCTTTTGAGAATATTCATCACAATTGTTTAATTTCAGTTATTTTTCTGTTAGAGCATTTTCAGATTTGTGCATTCAGATGTAGGCTGTGTGTGAGGTAAAAACAATTCTCTGGTTTCAAATATTTAGCTCTTGAATTCCATTGTTATGATAGGTGAAGCCAAAATGCTCCTTCGTGCACATATGTAAGATACATTTTTTATGTGCCTTTTTAATTCTGAAGCAACTCTTCAGCAACGCATACTCCTTGACAAAAGCATGCAAAAGGCAAATCAGTTTGAGGGAGCCAGCTAAAGTTTTGCTAAGTAGAAATGACTCGTGTGGCTTCTTAACTAATTCAAATGAGGAAAGTTAACGTTTAGCAAATGAGGAGACTGAATGGGGTAAATAGTAATCTTCTGGAAAGATTTGAAATAAATATTATCATAAAAAAATATGTTGGGAATTGTCCTAGAGTGCCTCTGTTTACAGAGAACAGATGGCATAGAGATTATTAATGGCATACAAAGCTTTTTACCTCTTGGTCATGAGTTTGAACTGCCATGAGGCTGAACATGATTGAAAGTTGTGACCATCTGTCCAATGGCCTACATGAAATGAGTTAGCTGTCTAAATCCAGTTACTAAAGAGCATCACCTGCATCATCATGTAAATATCACAGTTTATACCCATTTTTGTCTTTTATCAGTTTGCCTTTTGGAAGGGAAGTAGGTTTTCAAGAATAGGCAGAGAAGCTCCTGTAGATTACAGGTGCATTTTTGCTGTAACATTTGCTTTGGTTTTGCACAGGTATAATGTGACTGAGAAAATTTGTTCATTTCAAATATTGTAGTTTTAAAGAGCTTCACTGATATCCTCCTGGCTTATTAGTTGAAAAAGGCATTTTATTTCAATTGCCAAGAGTCTTCATCTGACTGATCCTGCAGTTACGCTGTTGTAGGGCCTTTGCTGTGCTCACTAATTGTGTGCTCTCCACACTAATTGAATCTTTCAAAGGCTTTAAGGCCAGTTTTCTTAAGCTTAAGCTTATCTTTCTGGCTGTCCAAAATCCAGACTGATGCTATGAAGCTCTTTGCTCGCTTTGCAAAGCACATGCTAACTGTTTTCTTTGGAAAATTTGAATGATGTCAAACACATATTTTTGTTTTTAAGCAGATATTTGTAAGGAGGCCTGACTTACAAATCTGAGCCTTCTCATTCTTTAGCTTTTAGATCATAGCCTTAATTCGCAGAGAAAGTGTTCATAAAAGGAAAAAAATATTGCATTGAAAAGAAAACCTACAAAATACCTTTGCACCCCTTAGTGGTGTTTTATTATTACTTGCTGTGTGCACTGTTGAGAAGAATTTTCATACAGCTGAAAGCTTTGTGAAGGTATTTGACACATTTGGTTATAAAACTGAATATTTGGACATGTTGACTGCTTTCTTTTACAAGATTATAAAAACAGATCAGCTCATGCTGAGGATTCCTATACTCTGGAATGCTAATAAGCCTGTGGAAGGAATCAATGAACCCGTCTGCATCAGTTCTATGTTTTTGCTATTCTTTTAGTGACCACAGTTTCCTAATAGGTCACCATGTGATGAGGGAAGGAGAAATTGCAAGGGACAGGACGATAATCTGAATCCAGTTTATCTTAGCCAGATCCTTTAGTTTCACTGAAAAATATTCAAGTACTTATTTTATAGCTGTTGCATTAACATATGAAAACTACAGCTTACAGCAGTAGATCTTATCCTAAGCAACTATTCTTTTACAGTTTGATCCTACATCACTTGGAAATTTTCACTCTCAATATTATTCAGTAAACATTAAAGAAAAAAGGCGTCGGGGAGGAAATCCGTGAAAGAGTAATTTGCCAAAGTTGCAAAGAAACCGTGCTAAAACACCGTTAGATCCATCCGCTGGTTCCTCTGGAACCATTTATAATATCCAAAGTTATGGAAAGGCAAAACTCCATTTATTTAGCTTTGAGTAATAGACTTTATAACCTCAGTGCCATAGAGGGGTTAGTTGCTTTGGTTGCAGTAAGGTTAGTTGCTTTGGATACCACGCTGAGGCCTGTAACTTCATTGTCTTTTTATTTTCCTGTGGTGGTTTCTTGTGGTCAGAGAGATGATAGCAGTTGGCAACTGCCTTAGGTTTTGCTGTGGAATTAACTTAGCAGGGAGATTCCTTGGTAGGTATCCCTTTCTCGACTTCGGAAGCATGGATGAAACTTGCCATAAACATGACAGTTTTCCCTGTAGTCCATAACAAATAAAGTCTATGCTATCTGCCTAGATCTAATATTGTTAGTACACCTAGTTTTAGTGAAAGAGTACCTGTTTACAGATCAAGTTTAGATTCTTTTCAAATTAATGTTTGTTTGTTTTTAGTGTTAAGTTACCAGCTCTATTAGGAAAAAACTGTATTGTGTACGCCATTGAAATATTGGCACATGTTATGCAAATGTAGGACACTGAAGAAATGAAGACCTTAAATGTCTAATTTGTGGAAGGTACAGAAATGTGTGTGTGTGTGTGTGTGTTCCCTTTTATTTGTTTTCTTCTTCTGGCTAGAAGGGAGAAAGCAGAGGTTTCTTGAGTAGGATTTCTTTAACTTGGCCACTGGCAAAGCTGTATTGGTAAGAACCAGCCCTTTGAATTTGCAGAAGGAAAATGTATGTTTTTATCTAGAAATGTTTTATGAGCTTCCAAAGAAGCCTTCAGCAGTGACAGTCAGAATGCTGTTTTGGTGTGTTCTGTGTCTGCAGTTAGCGCTGTTCTGCCTCTTCTAAAATTACCAGGCTTTAAACATAGTATATCTCTATCTACAACTGGGATTGAAATAACATGGTTTCATTTTTGCATATAGAGTATTAGTCATTAATATGCAAACAAATACCCAATTATTATTTGTCCTGCTGTTCTCAATTCTGGCAGATTTTCAGTGCTGAGATTTGAAACAAGCTCCTTAGTGTGAAAGGTCTCTCTTGTTTGTGAATAGTGCTGGAGAGCTGACATGCACACTGACTTTATAAGGCTTACTAAGTCATTAGGGACTGTTAAATGTATTGTACTTCTTGTAATTTTCAGGGTGTTTAAAAATGAATTTTGCTGCATCATTTGGAATAATGGAACTAATACCTTTCAAGATACTTGTCATGTCACCATTTTTGTCAGGTACAACTATGCTGATGCTGGCAGTTGTAGAGCTTTCACAGATAGTCGAGAAATAAGCATTTATTTTGTCTGAGTCTAAAAGCTGTCTAACTAGAAGTAATGCAAGCTGATGCTGTATAATGTGAACTGTGTTTTCAAAATCACTGATACCTTGGGGAAGAGGAGTGTGTGGATAAATAGTCATGCACAATTAATATCAGCTTTTCTAAAAATTACTAACTAGGTGATGCAGTAAAACAGGATAGCTTATTAGTAACTACTGATGGAAAAAAAAAATCCAAAGCAAATAAAAATAGTCAGACTTCTTGGTAAACTGCACTTCTAAAAAGGTTTCCATGTATTTGGCCTTATTTTCAAGCCCTGAGCAAAATGAGATATATTAATCTTTTCCTACATCTTTTTTACTTCATTCCTTCATTTCCCTGGTGTTAAAACTTGTTTCCTTGAAGATTTTTCAGGTTTTGGGGTGTTCTTTTCATAAAGGTACAGTAAGATGAGGATTTTAGTTGCTGGAGAAGAGGTTATTGAGATATATTTTGAGTAGAAGCTGGTATGGTACTCCCAGTCATTAGAACTCTACCTACCTTCATAAACATGAACCCTGGAAACACTTTTCTGCTTCTGATTAGTTTTGTGCTGATAGTTTGTGGCAAAAGTTTATCGTGGTTTATTATATTTGCAAAAAAGCTTTGGGAGGGCATTTTGTATGTTTTAGGTTGATCCTGGATAATGGCTGAGGCATCTGTCTTGATGGTTAAGTTTGGCAGTCTTCCATACTCTGTGGAGTGAGTGTCTTTGTCGCACTGGCTTGCTTTACTGAGGAGATGCACTTGTTTGAATTTTGCAAGTTTTTCTAAATTCAAGATGGAGTAGATTTGTAAATAAATTTGGGGCTGAGGCTCTGCTGGCTTGTCTGCAATCTTCACTGAATTAGTGGGAGCTTTGTTAATTTAGAACTCCATGAGAGCAGGTAGGCTGTTATTTGAGAAGGAACCGTAGTGTTTGGGAAGTACTCCCAAGTGTGTCTAATGTTTTATGTTAAATAGTGTGGAGCATCAGCTGCTGTAAGAATGTATTTTGGTACAGGCTTTCACAATTCATGATGCCGTTTATGGTCCCTAGGTAGCTCCTTAGAGAACTTTATTTTAAAGGAAAATCAAATAACATAATTTTCTTTTCTCCTGATGACTTTGGTGGCTCTTGTTAGAGCTGTGAAATGTAACCCTCTGCTCAGAGTTTTGTGTTTGATGATAATCTGCACAGTCTTGCTAACAGTATTTGCAGCATTCCTGAACTATAAATAGTGAGTAGATCTATTTAGCACATTCTAGATTGTTATCAGAGAGAGGTTCTTGTGGAGGGTTTTAGGAATGATCAGTAAGTTGAATGCTGAGATAGTGCAGAACATTAAGTTCTTTCCTCCCTAATACATATTAAGAAGTTATTGCCTCATGTATACAAACAGTTGTTAAACATATTTGGCTTAATGTGGAGAGGTTAGCTGCATTTATCATCATGCCGGTTTTGAACCATCTTTTGAGTTCAGAAGCAGCAGAATGTTAATTTCAGCAATAAATGTCTTATAGTTCAATCTGAAATGCAATAAAATTTAAGCTCTAAGAGGCACTTATTGAGCCTGTTACTGGATACAGTCTTCTTAAGCAGAAAGGGCTTCTGGTTTTGGGGTGTTTTTTAAAAGTCTGAAAGATCCTATTACAGGAGAGAAGGAAGAATGAGATGACTGTATCATTGACCTGAGGCGGTGACTTTTCTCTCTTCTTTTTTTTTTTTTTTTTTATTCTTTGATCCCTCTTTTGCCTGAATAAGTGAAAAATTTAGGTGTGTTGCTAGAACACTTGTGTCAAAGTAAAGTCTAAACTTCCCCAAATTTGTGGTATGATGGAGAAATGTTGTTCTGTAAATTGTACAGACATGTTGATACAAGAAAGGACAAAGTGTTTCTGTCTTTAAACCACTCAAAGAAGATAGATTTGGAATGTGTAACAAAGGCTGTGTACTTGTGTTTCTGTCTTGAACAAATTTTGGTAGGATGGATTTAAAACATTTGGGCTTTTATACCCTAAGCTTGTTACTGTTATGCAAAATTAGTCCTATTTCATGTAATGAATCTCTTGCTGGTTGTGGAAGCTATTGATGGTACAGTGTTTGACTTAATCGTGGAATATGGGGGGAGATGGAGCTCTCTAAGAGGGAGTTGCTATGGAGCTTGAGAAGAAAGCGTAAGGGAGGGTGCTGCAGCTCAAATGGGAGCTGACACGCTGGAAGGGGAATCTGCCTTCAGGGACACAGCAATCCAAGGGAAGGGTTTTATACACACCTTGCACTTTCATTCTGACTGACCCAATTACTCTGACTACTTTGTTTAAAATGACGTAAAGTTTTGGTTTCTTTATTACTCTGACAAATGATTTATGCCTTCTCTGTGTGTTCACTGACTTCCTGAGTTGTTCTAGCTGTGTACAGTTGTTGTATAGCATTAGTCAGAAACAGCTGGCTACTGAGATGCTTGCAACTGTATTTGCTGTATAATTTCAAAGTAGTTATGCTTTCAGATAATTTATCTTACGGTAGATTATGCAAAATACACTTTTCTAGAATACAAGGAAAGAAAGTAAAGTCAAATCAAGTCTTCAGCATAAAATTTAGAACTTCAAACAGGTTTCCCCAATTATCACAGCTGTTCCAGAACTTTAAACAGTCCTCTGTCCTGACAAGTAATAATACTAATATACACACTGGAAAACTGAATGATGCATGATTAAAATGTGGTTATTTTGAAGTCTCGTGAATACTGCACACACATTTCTAGAAAGAATTAAGTTAACGTGAATGTGAGTATTCCTGTACCTCCAAATTTAGGAGAATGATGTATCAGTACTGGGCAGACATTTTAAAGGCATATATTCACATGCTTGCTGTCAGGAAGGAAAGGAAAAGGAACATTTGTTTCATTCCTGTTTGGGTTTTGCCTTTTTTTTTGTTTTTTTTTTTTTGTTTTTGTGTGGTTTTTTTGTTGGTGGTGGGTTTTTTTTTTTTTTTTTTTTTTTTTTTTGTGAGGTGTGTTTTGTGTTTGGGTTGTTTTTTTGTTTGTTTGTTTGTTTCTTTGTTTGTTTGTTTTTCAAACAATATCGGAACAAATTGACTTTTTATACCTGCGTTTTCTAGTATGGCCATTTCTCCTGAGTACTGCTAATCATGTGTCTTCATGTAGAATGCAGTTACTTGGTTTTGGTCTGTGGTTTAAAATAAAACCAAATATATTTTCAATACTAGTGCTAGGCTAAGTTGTAGACATTAGGAAGGGGAATGTGCAAGGAAAAACCAGGAAAGATGCAAATTAATTTCTATAATTTATCAGAAATATTTTGTGACCAGATCAAAGTGGTGTGAAAGAGGAGGATCAAGCAACATGGGGAACAGTGGTGTGAGTTGGGGAAGAAGATACAGGGTTCAAAATATGGTGCACTCTCTGTGTTGGCTGTTTCAGAAGAACAGAATGTTCTTCAACAGCTGCTGTAGTTGTTGGAAATAAATGATGCAAAGTGAAATAGTGGGGGTCAGTATAGGAAATGCCTGGAGTTTAGAGACACAAAGAGTTTCCAAAATAAAGCTTTGATATGAGCTTTCCTGCAAAGAGAATATTAACGGCAGTGTTTTGCTGAATGACTGTTTTCGTGCAGCAGTGGAACAGAAAATACTTGCAGAAATCTAGATTTCTGAAAGAATGCATAATGACGAGTACCTACCAAGACAGAGCACTTGTGGTGTAACAACTCTGAACCTTAAGACTTAACAGTAGCAGTCGGTGTGCATACTGAAATTCTGAAGGGTAGCTAACAGTGTTTCAGCTGAAGTTCCTGGCTGTACTTCAGACTCAGGATGCATTGATTTTGTTGACCGTTGCACTGCACCAGTAGTTGGAAAGCAACTGGAAATGCTGAGGATAGTTGAAAAATACAGATAAACTTCTTTATTCAGCAGTGGTATAGGTAATATCCTCTGTGTAATCTGTGTATCTGTGCTGCAGTGCAAATCAGATCAATTGGGCTGGCACTAATATGTCAGCAAGTACAGTGAATTGATTCTTGGAGGCAGATGGTGACTTGCTGCTTCATCTGAAGCGTGAGTCACACAAAGGAAAATTGTGAGCATATAGTTCTATAACAGAGCCTCTGATGATGAGATATAGCATACTGGAGAGCAGCTACACAATAGCATGCGCAGCTTTGTTTTACTGAATGAAAAATGAAAAAAAACCCCAACCCAGTCTCATTGCACAAAGTTAGCTTTCCCAGCAAAGATGTTTCTTGAAATTCATGTATAAGCTATTTAGAATATTTATGCTATTTAGACAACAGTTATAAACTTACTTGGTAGAGGATACAAGAAAGCAGAAGATTTTCAATTTGACTGTTCTGTGTGATCAGCCTTTTTATTAATATTTGGAGGTGAATTCCAGGTAGTTTTGAATAACGTAGTGAATAATGCTTCAAATGCCTCCCTCATGGGATATTTCTTCTACTGACTAGAAATCTAAATGCTGTCTAAAACTACAGAAAGTAGTTTGTATTTTTACAGAATGTACAGTTCTTGGGTATCCCCCTTTTATCTGAATCTGCATGACCATAACACCAGCTAAAGTATGGTTGCTAAATTGGAAATATACTGAACATATTAGTCTGAAAAACTGTGAGTGATCTCTCCCACTTGTTTTTTGAGGTGTCCATAATTTCTTCTGTTATAATGAGGTAATAGTGGGAACCTTCAACAGAAGATATCTTCTCATTCTTTTTTCTTGTATTTTTGTGTAGCCTGGCAAAACAACTGGAACTGAAGGGCAGATACGCAGTTTATCCTACAGTCCTCCTTCAGCAGCTCATTCCAGAACCTTGTCAAATGAGCACAGTCCTTCTGTATTTTCCTAAAGAAGACTCCATTGATAATGCTAATACGTGTTAGCAGCCAATTTCAATTAGAATGGAGATATGTGTATAGGAAAAGTCAATAGTCAACACAGTTGGCTTTTCTTTTTTTGATTTTTTTTTTTTTTTAATTGACCACATTTTCTGTCTACCATGATCTATCTGTGGATCTTTTTGAGAATTCAGTTTTTCAAGATAACTTTAACAGGTTGAAAAAGAGTTTCCCACTTAAGAATCATTTGATGCTACCCCTGATATCTCTGTATACCTTAATTGTGTAAACTTTTGGAGCCATATGTACCATTTTCCGTAATTAGTTACTCTCGTTGGGTTGTTATTCCATGAACTTGCCCAAGGAGTATGGCAGTTATTACCTGTTATAAGCAAACTACTTTTGATAACTACTAGCTCCTGTATTAAGAGTATACCGTAATACCTAACTGCTCTCTGTGTCACTAATAACTATGTAGACTTTTAGTTATGGCTTTTAAATGCCTGAGTAAGCTGATGTGCAATTTTGTCATTGCTGTTGTGCTTTGAATTTTTCACAGTTTCTGTTGTCTGTATCCTTTTTAGATCAGAACCTAACACAGTATTCAAGATGCAGACAAGCTGAGTTTATGCAGTAGTCTTACGATGAACTCAGTTTTGTTCTGTTATTTTTCTAAAAATTACAACAATTGCATTAGATTTGGGCAAACGAAATAGAGTATTTGCTTGATTTTCATAACATCTAGTATTGCATCAGATTCCTGCTTTTGAATGTTTATGGTCAACTTAGCAGCTATAAATGTAGTTAACGAAGTTAGGATTTTTGCCGTCTCTATCACTGAATTTCATAGACCATTTTATTGTGAGTTATAACATCTCTTAAGATCATCTGCAGTTCTTCACAGTTGCTCATTGTACTTCCTATTCAAAATAACTTAGTTATCAGTAAATGCATGTTAATTTTTGGTTTTCCCCCTTTTCTAGACCATTTGTGTGTATTTGGGTTTACTGATACCTCCAAATTTGTTCTGCTTTTAGCTGAACTAAAAAATAAACTGAATGTAGAGTTGTCACAATAGTAATTTATAAACTGTTTGCAGGGTGGCTCTCTGCCCATGGTATCAGTATGAGCATACCTGCTTTTGTTTGTAAAATCCTTGAGGGACCTCCTTCCTGTGCTATCCTGTTTAGTGTCAAAAATGTTCAATGTTAGCACTTCCAAACTTCCTCCTTCCCTGTTTTGCAGATGTGTGAGCAGCTCTCCATTAACATAAGGTGCTTCACAGTACTACTGTCAATTGCAGATAAGTACTATTCTTTGCCAGTAACTCCTGGAAAACCAGTCTTGACTTGATTCAAGTCATTACATCTTCATTCACCTTCTGTGAAATTACACTGAAACCTGTGCCTGACGTGCTGTTCCTTTGTCTGTATTCGTTCCTCAGGCATGATCGCTCTTCTCTCCATCTTTTTTGCTAGATGCTTGTTAATTTAGTAGGCATTGCAGTAGGAGCCTGATCTGTATTTCATGAACCTTAGTAACATGGGCAAATGAAGTATCCTATATAGGAAGGAGCAGCTGCTGCTAAATGTAGTGGAAGTCCTCCTATAATCATGCACATCGATAAAGGAGGCTTACTATAGTCTGGGGACTGAGATTCTAATTTTCTCTATAGTGCCTTTAGGCTTTAAGGTAAACTTAAAAATCAACACTTTCTCTCAAATTTTTTTGATTGCATAAGACGTTGTGACATGAATTGTGAAAGGTTAGCATGGGAGGAGATAGTGTTTTATTCTGCTGCACCCTCTTGGTTTTGGGGCTGGCTTTTTATCTTGTCTAAATGCTTAAAAGTGTCCTAGGATTCCTCAGAGATGCCACATTTATTTGCTGTAAAGAAATCCAGCCATATTTGAGCTTGTGTGTTCAACAGAGGAAGGAATTGGACTCAAGTATGACTGTGTAACATACACTTTAATATTTGAAATCAAATTAGGTGATAGTAGGGTAGCTTAGCACAATGAGTTGGCTGGATATGGGTGAAGAATGTGCCAGTTACTCCCAGCTGGAGTGGAGCAAACCACTAGGAATTGAACGAAGCAGATTAATTAGGAGTGATAAGCTTTATTAGGCGAGGCAGATGCAAAAGGGGTCTTGAACTGCTTGCTTGAAGAATCTGTAAGGGAATCCAGAGTTCCTGAGTCTCAGACTTTGTTAGATGTTGGCAAGTGGCCATGAAATCCACTAACAGAAAATGTGTGCTCCATTTCTCTCTCTTGCTGGTTCACACAGCTGTTGTAGGTTATAATCTTGTATCAGTTAGGAATGCCATGCTACTTCTTCAGTTTTAATTCGCCCTCCATTTTCCCTGTGAGTGTGTATTATAATTGTCTTTAATTATACGTTCACATGCTGTTTTTCACTGGATTCTTACTCAGTTTGAGGCATAGGATGGATGGTGTTTGGAGAATGGGTGAGAGTTGTACAGTTAATGAAGCTGTTGTCTCTGGGGTTTCTGCTATAAGTTGATGCAGAAATTGGAAGTCATATAGTGAATGAAACAGATAAATTAAGAAGAAAAAACAACGGTCTTCCAATGTAAGCCATTCTAGAGTACAGAAGATTACTGTAGATGTAGATGGCTTCTAACTTTAAAGTTGTTTAAACCAGCTTTTCATATTTGTCCCCAAAGCATCATTCATAAAAAGGACTTTAATATCTAGTTGCTTCCATGGTAAGTATCTTGGAGTAGTTTTTCAGACACCAGCACAATAAGGAAAAAGGGTGCCTTAAGTTAGTTTGCTGGAAATCTAAGGTAAGAAAATTCTTAGAACCCAGAGCTACAGACAGTCTTGTGTTGTGCCTGGGATCACAGTCTTAAACCTATGCAACACTGAAGAATCGATATCCTATTTTAAAAAGATAGAAGGCTTAAGAGATTTCAAAGCCAGAACTGTATTACTTTTTTTTTTTTTCTTTTTGTTCCTTCCATCAATTTGGAGGAGATCCCAGGAGAGTGCTGTACCCTATGTTGCTCTAGGCGGTTCTGCCTCACCCTCCTTGAGCTCATTTTCTTATAAATCCAGTGGAAGGAAATGGAAAAGAAATCCTAGACATTTATCACCATCTTGTTAAGGGCCTTTTCACTGGGTAATTTAATTAATAATAAAGACTTTTTCATGGTTGTGTGGTATTTGATGTGAAATAAGCATGTCTACCAGAGAATGGCATGAAAGCAAGAGGGGTGATAGAATAATAGCTAGTCTTGTCAATGTTAGCAAGCTTTGGTATGAACTGCTCAGCATTTGCATGATATAAGCAGTTGTTATTTACGTACTGAAAGTAGATGCCTTAAAATCCCTTTGGCCTTTGTAGTAGATGTGCTTTTCTGGCAAAATGTTAGGTTTAGAAACCCAAAAAGCTAGCTATGCCATTCCGTGGCTCTATCTATGGAGCCAAAACACTGACAATTTGAAGTCCAGGTTCCTTAATATGGCTTCAGTCACACTGGGGCTTTCCAGCAATAGAAAATTTCTTGCCCTGGTGTCGTGGTTTAAGCCCAGCCAGTAACCTAGAACCACGCAGCCACTCGCTCACTTCCCCCCTTTTCTCCCCTTGCTCCCAGAGGGATGGGGAGGAGAATCGAAAGAATGTAACTCCCATGAGTTAAGAGCAGTCCAGTAACTAAAGTATAACACAAACCACTGCTGCTACCACCAGTAATAATAATGGTAAGGGAAATAACAAGGGAAGAGAATACAACTGCTCACCACCCACGGACCAATACCCAGCATGACCAGAGCAGTGATCTAGCCCTTCTGAGTAACTGCCCCCAGTTTATGTACTCTGCATGATGTGCTGTGGTGTGGAATACCCCTTTGGCTAGTTTGGGTCAGGTGTCCTGTCTCTGCTTCCTCCCGGCTTCCCTTCCACCCTGGCAAAGCATGAGGCTTAGAAAGTCCTTGGTCAAACTAAACATTACTGTACAGCAACTAAAAACATCGATGTTATCAGTGGTATTCCCAAGCCGAAAGTCAAAAACATAGCACTGCAGCAGCTACTAAGAAGGAGAAAAATGGCTGCTACTGTTGAACCCAAGACACCTGGGCACCTGGCACAAAGTAATGAGAACCAAGTCCTCTTTCTCATCATCTATATGTGATACTGGCTGAACAGAATCTAGCTGTGACTTGACTGATATGCCAGTGTGAAAAGGAATGGAAACCAAGAGTGGACTTCATATTTCTTGAAGTGGCACTGTATTTAAACCAGTGTGATTTCTAAAAAATTACTATTTCTTTCATCAGTGCATGAAAAACTTAACATCATTAACCAGGCTGTTGTTTGCTCTCTGAATTCGCCTTCACAAAAGCATTTTGTCTAGCAGCTATTTTTTTAATCACTGAAAATGGTTAGAAATGCTATTACATTTGCACTTAAACACAGTGGCAAATGTGTTGAGAATTCATAATTAAAAAAAAAAAAAAAACAAAACCAGAAGAGGTTTTCCATGAACAGAGAAAATGATAAGTTCTGTGGAATGTATGTATGGGGAGATAGGTGGTTATGAGGTTATAGAAATCTTAATGTGTCACTGAAAACATATCCTTTAATATTAACCGTGGTGTTTTATTTCCCCCATGTATAAAGAAAGATATAACAACATATACCTTTGCTTCCTGAAATGGTTAGTAAAAATAATGTTTCTAGAATGCTGAGATAACTGCATTGATGACCATGGTGGAGAAACCTAAGTGCTGGATTCTGAGAAAGAGACAGATGCTTTTCAGCGAGTGTAAGAACATGTATTTAAGGATGAGGAGAATTCAAAGTACAAATGCATCTTTTTTTATGGTATGAACTGTGAAGATTTTCCAGCGTTACAGCGCTCTTTTTAGTGTCCTACACAACAAATGTAAATGTAAGCTTTTTTTGAAAGCTTTTTCTGTAAATTTGAGCTTAAAAAGCAAAATTTTTACTGTGGGTAATTAGGCCTGATCATAAGCCATTATTGTAAAAGGAACACTAGCAGTATGTTCTGTATGCTTTTTTATATGACTCTATTCTTTTTCCTTTTTGACATAATTAAAACCATAAGTAAATAAAACCTCCTCCCTTTGTGGGAGAAAGAAATGGGATTTTTTTTTCTTGTGCATTTTCATTTTAATTATTTACTTTATAAAAATTGACAACTGTTTTTAACAGATCTGGGTTGTAACTTCGTCTTTCTCAGGATCATCAGCCCCACATTCTTGAACACTGTTCTTCCATTCTTTCCTCCTCCTTATGGGGCTCCTGATTTTCAAGAAATTAAGCTTCTGAAGAATCTTAGTTTTCCTGAAAGATCTTATTTCCAGGTAGACACTAGTAGATTCGTAACAAAAGCAATAAAATGTCATGTGAAATTTTAAGTGTTTACACCTACTTTAATTGCTCAATTATTACGGGTTTGAAAATTCTTGAGGATGACCTTTAGCAGAGTTGTTAACCAGTTCCTAAACAGTTTTCTTCCAATTAGCTATAAAGCACTTATAACCTGGTATTTTGTAGTGGAAAATCAAAGCTGACCTTTCACCTTTTTTAAAGATTACTTTTTTTAGCATTAGTGATTTCTGTCTTTTTTGAGTTGCCTTCTGAATCACTTGTGTTATTTCAAAGTGCCAGTGCTGTGTACTGACAAATGAATTTTCAACAGAGTTAACCGTGAACCTCATTCATTTAAAGTTTGGGGAAAATGAAGGCAGTAAAGGGGAGAGACTGTGGTGTTCTGCTAAAAGGGGTGGATTCTAAAAAGGGAGCTGTAGTTTTGCTGAGGATTTCCCCATTTCCTCCCTCTCTTCCCCACCCCTCCTGAACCAGTCATGCATTTACACACTGTTGAATACATACGCTGCCACTGCCGCTGACCTGGGATGTTTTGTGCCTTTACTGAGAAATATGTCTGTGTACAAATGACTTCTCAAAGATTTTTTGTAATTCAGCTTTATTTTTAGCCCAGTTGGTCCAGCTAAGTTCAGATAGAAATTCTGGATGAAATAATGACATGTACATGCCCCTGTGGTGCCTGTGAAGTTGGTGCAGGGCATCAGCAGTCCTGTGCCAGCACAAGTGCTTCCACCTGGGGGTTTCAAACATCTGAATTGTTGTTAATGCTGCAGTCTCTGATGCACTTCCTGGAGAGATAGAAGGGGATGTGTGCCATTTTCCTCAGTGACACATGTATTGTAGGCTCTGATTTTTATTATAATTCTTCTGCAGAGTTTTCCCAGAGAGGAAATGTTTGGCATTTCATAGCTGTCAAATGACTCCTCATTTAAAGCTGTGCTGATTTTATACAACCTAGCTTTTCATGGGGAGAGAGCAAATTTATTATTCTTTATGTTAAAATAATGTAGTGCCCTCCCTCAGCCCATCATGGCTTTTCCAGGCTGAGGGTTCATTTTCTAGTTAGTTATTTCTTCTGCAGAAATAATTTGGTACCTTGTTCATGTTATTTTGAAGGTGCTTAGCTGCTGGAAGAAAAACTCTCATTAAATATGCATCTTTGGCTGGTTCAGCTTTAGTGTATGAGTGGGGGAAAAGAAATTTAAGACTTACCAAGGCCTTTTAGCTGAAATCAACCAGTATGAATTGTGTTTGCCATTCCTTTTTGACCTGAAACATAGTTTTACCCTCTCTGCTGTACCACCTGTAAAAGAGTGAGCTTGCCACTGAGTACATTTGCCTGTTTTTACCAAAGGTTTTGAGATCAGGATGAGTTGTTGAGTGTGCAGCACAGGAGAAAACACCTAATAACCAGTCAAGTCCAGGAAGAAAAAGGTTGCTATACTTAAGTGCATGATAGCAGTTTGATTTGTGTTACCTTAGGAGCAATTAAAGCACAAAAAGTGGAAGTGAAGTGCATTGTGATTCTGAAAGATAAACATTGAGACTGCTGCTTTTCCTTTTTGAATAGCAAGTGAAGAGAAGCATGGACAAGGCACCAAAGATGTTATCGCATTTTGCACTTTAAAATAACAGTGTAATGTGGTTGATGTTTGGGGTTTTGTTTTTTTTTTCTTTTTTTTTTTTAAGTGGTAAGAATAAATTTGAGGAAAGGATTTCCAAAAACACCCTCTGCACCACAGTTGTGGTCATATCTCTTGTAATTTCATAGTTTGCATTAGGACCAGCAAACACAATAAAAACAAATCAATTCCAATTTCAAGGTTTGGAAGACTTCTGAACTAATAGAAACTTGGATAAATGTTGAAGCCTGACAAGACAGAAATAGCTTTTAAAAGTTTCCATGCAAGCTTCAACTTTCTCAATTTCCTGTATTGTATTAATATTTTAGTGTCTGAAAGTATTTGAGAGAAAGGTTAAATGTTCAGCCGAGCCTCATATCCATGCAGCCTGTGTAGAACTGAAGTATATCTTTTCTCGGCCACCATTTCCTTTTAAAGATCAGTGTAAAGATTGATTCTGGGAAGATTTATGTACAAGACAAAATCTATACAACATTAGGACTAAACTTTGAGGCAGACTGTAATAAATCTGCTTTTAAAAATCAAACTGTAGCATATTTGCCATTAATATTCTTTGTTTTTGTTAGATTTTTGTCATGACTGCTATGTTCTAAAATAATTTCAATGTTCAAAATTATTTTAGTGAATCTGCAATTGAGCAAGTCAAATTTATCTCTTGTCCTGCAAACCAATTATAGTAAATTACAGTCATTCAGAACCAAAAGACTGTAATAACTCTGACAGAATTATGAGCAAGCTAATGGGTCATTTATTATCAGATAACTTTGCTTTCATTGAAAATTAATATATACTCAGCTAGTTTTCCTTTCTAACTCAAGAACAGCTGTTAAACCAAAAAGCTAGAAAGAAACCTTATACCATGTTAACAAAAGATCTATTAGATTGGAATAATACTTTACCGGTAACAGAGCTGACCAAGTTAATTTGTGTCTCCGTGGAGCACTTGTTAACGCTTCATAGTTTTCTGTCAGATGAGCATAGTCTGGATTATATTACCTGGGGAGGGGAAAATCATCCAGTATTGCTGTTGTTAAAGAGTGTCTGTATCGAAGATGACTCTTGCCATGGCTTCCTTATCAGAAAGTAGAATATGTTTTTGTTTAGTAGTTTCTTTGTAGGGTATATGTGTGGAGATAATATAATGACAACAATAACAGTGCAGGCATAATGGGGATATTAGATGTGTGGTTGTTCTTGTAAAATCTAGAAATAAACTATCATTGTGTATGCAGATAAATTTGAAAATACATATATTCAAAACAGATATGAGTGATTCATTGCTTTTTATACAGCAGCAGTAGTAATCACATGCAAATCCGGATGTTAGTTATCTGGCATTGATACAGTTACTGTACAAAGCTATAAAAGGCAAACTAATTTAGGTTCTGAGTATGGAACCATTTTAAACCACATGGGTGGTGGTTTTTTTTTTTGTTTATGGATATTTTTTCCCCACATGCATATTGGTCTGTTATTTGCTCTGAAATTCAAATCTTTCTTATCCTTAAAGCTGAAGTACCTTCAGATGTATGTCAGAGAAACCTTATGCTTCCTTGAGAAATATATCTGATCTATTTGAAAATTAGGTACTAGCTTTTTGTTTACTCACGAGTTTAAGATGGTAAGAACATCAGTTCATTTGTCGTCTTTAGTTTGAGGCACCTTAGATAAATGTTTTTGTAGGGTAATTGAGCGATGTAATCAACTGGCATAATCTATAAAATCACAGGGAGATGGAAGAGGCTTTTTAGTAAAGGATGGTTAACAGAAGGGTTCAAAACCATCAACCATCATGATTAATATCAGTAAGGGTAAGCAGTATCTAAGCCTCCAACTGCCAAGGAAGTAGGTTGCTAATGACTGCTAGTTCTGATAAAGTAAATTCAAAGGGACTTTAGTCAGGATCATAGAATTTGAAGGTATTAGTAATTTTTTTCATTCAATTTAAGATATCAGAAAACTAAATAGGGGTGGAGGGAAACATGTGAAGGTGAAAGCCATCAGAAACATTTTATTCTTCAGAATTATTGGAAGAAACAAAAATACCTTTAACTGCCAAAAGATACTTTGGTATGGAATAATATCTAAACAGTGCTTGCAACTAAGGTATTTTGCAGTGTTTGTATGTGTGGGAGCCAAACTTCATACCTGGGGACATGGTTTAGTGGTGGACTTGGCAGTGCTAGGTTAATGATTGGACTTAAGTGATCTTAAAGGTCTTTTCTAACCTAACCAATTCTATGAATTACTGCCTAAAACTGCCTGAGACACTCTTGGTTTGCCAAGATGAGAAGACAGGCGCTTCTTCAGAGATGGAAACTTTAAGGAATTGAAGGTCTGTGGCAGAATGGCTGTATGTATCAACTGTATCAAGGAGAAACACGGAGATTACACTGAATCCTTGAAGAGGACATGCTTAGCTGCAGCTAGTATTCCATGTAGACTTACCTTCCCCTTTTCATCTGCATCATCATTTCTGGAACTGCCACAGCTTTCAAGGAGGTTCTCAGCTGCTCTCTCCCAATAGGAAGCCCAATAGGACCTCATATTGAAGTAAATGTCATGTCCAGGTCTGTGTCGCATCTCATACTTACCTTGCCTGCTTCATTGCTCCTAGCTACCTTTAGTCCACCTTACTTAATGTTGCCAAATCATTCCTCAGTCTTTTATGATATATGGGTATTTTGGTTTATGCTGTTGTTTGCTAGAGTTCAGTTCATCAAGTCGTATTTTATTCCCCCCCCGCCCCTTTCATTTGTCTCCCAGAACTCAAACATTGCACTATTTTGTTTTGTTACAAACTTTAGTAGCACATTATAACTTAAATTCTTACGAAACCAGTTAAAGTGAACTGGAAAGGCATGACTTCAGTGGAAGAGAAATTCTCTGGTCTTGAGCAGTAGGGCTTTTGTACAACTGTAACATGTAAATGTGAACATTCATTTTGAAATGCTCTGGTTTGTGATAAGTAATTCTTCTCCCTCATTTTTGTATGACAAGCAAAGCAACCTATAGCAGAGTGTCATACTGATGCAAAGCCTATTTTGTCAGTCTGCATTTTCTTTATTACATTGGTGGTTTTATTAGCACCATTAGCTGTTAATGATGGTTTTGGAGAAAACAAATTGGGAAAATTAGAAATGAGAGGTTAGTTGCTCCTAATAAACTAATAATTATTAAGTATCTTTCATCGGAGCAACATAAAACCAATGGGATACATTCACTTTTAAAAAGAAAATCTTCCTTATGAATGAGAAAAAAAATCAATGAGTTTCAAATTCAGAAAACTCAATCTCTAAATAAATATGAAACACCAGAATTATCTATGATTAAATTCTTCATTGCTGATGAATAGATGCTTGCAGTGGCTTGCTGATTAAATTTTACACTTGGAATTATTTTGACTGTGACATTTAGACAACCCTTCCTGCAACAGCTTTTGTTACAACAATGAAACACTACCTCAGTCATCATTTAATCATTTTCATAATTACAGAGAAAATGAGAGAGCAGAAATTTAAGGCCAAATGCTTCTCCCTACCTTTACGCCCAATAAAAATCCTGGTCTTTCTTCACTGGTCCTCTTCAATTACCCTGTTTTCCACTATTTTGGTGTTATTTATTTGTGGAAAGGATATTTGTTTTTTAAGATGGTATCTGCCTCAGGGTCTGTGCTTTGTTTTAAAATGCTGTGATTTAAATGGAGTTAAAAATATCAGGTACGCAAATGTATTTTTCCGTTTAGCTTTTCTCTTAGTCCTCTTTCTTCTCTAACTATAAACTCAAAAGTGTCACTTTCCATCCATAACCAAACTCAGATTTAAAATAATGTTATTCATTAGTTAGTTGATTATAAAGGCAGTAGAATTTTTCTCACTTTTTTGTTTCCATACTCATTTTTTCTTAGAATTGCAGAATGGTTTGTGTTGGAAGGGACCTTTAGAAGTCATGTAGTCCAACTCCCCCGTGCAATGAGTAGGAATGTCTCCAGCTAGATTGGGTTTCTTCTCAATTTATTGATGATGATGGTTCAGTAGTTCATTGACCTTTATATAGAGAAGCTTTGCAAAAAAAGATGATTGTAACCTTCCAGTAGTTTGCTAATACTAGTTGTCTTCCAAGCATAAAGACCTTGTGAATATTATGGAGCATTCTTTTGCTACTACTGCTTCTCCAGGGTTTAGATTGGTGCAATCTTCTAAAGCTGGTGTAGTTGATTTACCCAGCTGCTGAATGAACAAGTGCTCGTCTTGTTATCTGTAATCCTGGAAGAATTTGACTGTAGTAGGCAAACAACAGTAATTCTGCTGCCCTGAATGCACAGAGTAAGATCGACTACAACTGCACTTACTACTTGGCTGTGGAATGGCATCTTTGTTTTAAGCAATGAGGGATGATTGAAAACAGTCTTGAACTCGCTGGCTATGTAGATTAAAGCTGCTGTTGAGCAAAGCAGTGTTCTCACTGTATGGAATCTCTGTCTACATGTTGACTTGACCAAGCTGTTACTGCTTTGACACTTAAGAGCTTTTCTGCTTTTTTATTTGAATGATTGAAAAATTCTTACAGTCTTACGATACTCTGATGGAATGCTCCATGTCTTTCCCTCTTAAAATTCTTCGAGTATATCCACAAATTTCTGAAGACGTTTAATGGGGTCTTCTTCTCTTTAGAGCTTAGTACATAGACCATTGAGAATCTTCTTGAAACTGGTGTGTGCTTTTTTCAATCATAATATTAATAGTTGAAAAATTTGTTATTTAATGGGCCAATACCTAATGCTGAGGTGATTCTTAATTTAGCTTATAATGAAGAAACTAGTGGTGGGGTTTTTGTGTGTGTTTTTGTTTGTTTCTTTACTGTTTCTGTTTGCATTCTTGAAGAGTTCATTTAATTAATGGAATACCATACCTTAACGCATGATTTGTGGATACTGACATTTATTGTTAATGATATTCGGGAATTAATTTTAGTTTCCCTGTACAAAAGAAACAACATACTAAGCTGAATTACAAATAAATTCTGTGCAAACTCGGGCACTAAAACACCTGCAAAAGTTGTGAAGTCCTCAAATATTGCAGCAGTGTAAGCCATAAGAGAGAGGCAGTTTCGTCCTTTGTCTGCAGGAAGGCAAAAGGAATCTAATGCTAAAGAGAGGTTCTTAAAATGAGAAAACAAAACCAGTTCTGCTACCATGCATACAATGAACTAGACTGAAAATGTGATATTTTAAAGAGGTAGTGTCAGGTTTGAAGAAAAAATAGGCTTGTGGAGGAAAGAAAGGGTCCTTGCTGGCTAGGAATGTTAGATTTGGCTCTTCACCATTGTGTAGGCTTGTGTTATCTGATGGAAAGGTTTATGATCATGCTGCATAGTTGAAAGGCAATTGAAGAATACAAAGAAAGAGGAAGTAATAGTGTAAGAACTAATTGTCTGGGAAGAAGTAAAATTGTTACTAAATGTTTAGGTGGGCTCTGAGGAAGGGAGAAATTTGGTAAAAAAAGTCCTACTTTGTAATGAGTCTTTGAGGACATTTTGAGCAAAGGATTTCTGTGGATGTTAAAATTGCTGTTACTGAAGGGGACAAGAGAAATAGAAGCTTTAAATATTAAAGAATAAGTTTTACGCTAACATAATGATTTTTTAATTGATTGCAAAACTATGAAGTGAAATGTTAGAAAATAATGAGGGTAAATCAAGCACCACCAAGACGTATTGGTTTCTACCAAGAAAAATGTCTCTGTTGTAGAGAAGTTGAAATGTTTGCGTTTTTCTTTTCCAGTGAGTAAAGTCAGCCAATATAGGTTAAGAACAATATTGACTAATTTTGAAGTAGATATCAATAATTCTCAGCCATAAATAATTCTCAAACCAAAAAGAATTCTTTTTGTTGTGTTGTTTTTATTGTGTAATATAAAGCTTGCTGCGCTGTAGTTTCTTTTTGGTATATCTACATGTAAGTGGCAGCAACCATGTAGTAGTAACTGTTCCAGAGGAAATAACCACAGGGTGGCATTAAAAAAACAGCAGTCTCTTATTCTGAGTGCTAGTATCCTTAAACCATCAAACTATGTTGGTGATGCAAAGCTGAAACAATTTAGAAATGTGTAGTCAGTGTAAGGAGATGTTGAAAAACTTTAGTTCTGACTCTAAAAACAAATACCATTACATATGATGTTGTTTATACACGAATTTTTTTGGAAAGTGGATACTTCAAATATAAAACTGAATTTTTCTGTCGTACATGACCTACTTAACAGGCATCCTTTGATTTCATAAGGTTGGTTTTTGTACAGTTACCTAGCCTTGTCCTTTGTAAACTGCTCCTTTTGCCTACCAGTAGGTGTAAAAAGGCTTACTTGTTCCTAACCTTCCCGGTAAGTCATCACTGTTTTCCTGTTTCTGAACAAGACAGTAACTTTTTAATAGAACCAAATTGGGTGAGGAGATAGAAGTTTCAAATATCTTGGTAGGGGGTGCTTAGTATCCATGTTGAAGGAATAGCTTCAGCATGAATTCACACCTTGGTACAAATTGGGCAGTCTGGATGGAGCAAATACCCTAATTGTGGATCTCATTAGATGTCAGAGAGTATATTAAAAGGTAGGCAATTATAAGAATCCCCTAATTGTGTATGGGGGGGAAAAGCTTCATTTGAAGTTCAGACTTGACTACCAGAGAATTAACACAGAAACTCAACAGTAAGGTAAGTAGGTATATGAACTGTGTGGGGTTTGGGGTCATTTTTTTGTGTGTGTTCCCCCCCCCCCCCCGATTTTCTTTATTATTTGTACTTACATATGTTCTCTGATACCTAGTAATAGAAGTACTAGGGTGAACCCTTTGCAAGCCTTCAGACTCCATTTTCAAATACAGACCTTTAAGTGGAACTGCATAAAGATGTGGCATACACATCTTTATCTAACCCAAGCTAAGTGTAAAAGGTAAAAGGACGGACGGAAGCTTGTACCATTGCAGGAGGGAGGAATAATAGAAGTGTTGAAAATATGTTGTAGGTGAAATAATCCAAATGAGAGCAAATTTTTAAAGAAGAAAAGAAGTCTTTGTAATTTTAAAAGCCTGTTTTTATGACCTTATGTTATGGTTTCACATATGTAACACAACTTTTTCGTTACTTATTCCTAAATATTTATTTTATTCTTTTAAAGTCAAGTTCCTCAGCAGGATAAATGCATGAGTGTTTGTAATGGTTAAAGTCCCTTTCCAAGGTAGAATGAAGTTTGCCTAAATAAAATCTGGTTTGTATTATTTTGGGAGTTCTTGGAATCAGTGTCTAAACTTGAGTATGGGGCACTTTAGGGTCCAGTCTACGCCCTGGACTGTTCCTGCAGGCCATGTCTTAATAGCATCTTCTGACAGAATGGAGCCAGTGTCACACTGCTCTGGTTCTTGTCCAGCGTGGCAGGAGTAGAGAAGAAGCACACTTCTGCAAGTTCAGGATCCTTTTCTGATGTTCAGGCACACAGAGCCGTGCAACCCTTGGTTGTGGTTACACAGCTACTACCAAGAACAGTAATGAACAATGATGTGCAGACCAAAAAAAATGTTAGAATTTCCAGCTATTTCCACACTTGATGTGTATCTTCAGTTTCACCTGGTCTGAAGCAGCCAAAATGAAATTTGACTTTATTTCTCAGCTCCCTATGCATTTTACACTTACTATTTAGAGCTCTAAGCTCTGCATCTCACCTTTCCATATTAGCAAACAAAGACTTATTTGCAGTAATCTAGGCTTAGAGCTGATCATTCTGACCACAAATTATAAAATTCATGGGGCTCCTTGTTACTATCCCATGAATTTCAGTGTCTGATTCAGTGAAGCAAGGCCAGTGGAAATGGGGCCCAAGTACAGTGATTTCTAATAAAAATACAATCATTTCAAATATAATCTTCTGTGATACCAAGGGAGTGAAGCTAATGGAAATTATTAAGTTTTTGAAAAGAACAAGAATATAAATGTCTATGTGGTATGACTTACACATAGGCATATGGTTTTGTGTTTTAGTTCATTTAATTGCTAAATTCATCTGGAGTCCTTTATGGCTAGTTTCTGGGGAACTGGATAAAGGATCCTACATATGTGTAATGATTTTCCTATTACTATTATTTATACCCTTCTATGTATCTATAGAAATAACTAGGTAGATAAACATTAAGTTAATTACTGTATGTGGAAAGAAGCTAAGGTATGAATGTGAAGTATGAATGTGGCTGCTTTAATTGAAAATCAGTTGGTCAGAGACTGGAACAGGCTTTGTGGAGATGTAGTCAATGCCTCATCCCTGTCAGTGGTCAGGAGGCATTTGGACAATGTCCTCAGTAATACATTTTAATGTTTGGTCACCCTGAAGTGGTTAGGCAATTGAATGAAATGATCATTGTAGGTCTCTTGGAACTGAAGTACTCTATTTAATGCTGTTGTTCTTTAGTAGGTTGAAAGTGACAGTGTTATGAGACATGAACTATGAATTACTTACAAGCAGAAAAGGCTTTTTCTGAAATGCCTCAAAGCCTCAGGATTGGTTATTTTCCTTTGTTACCTCATCCACAGTCTGTTTGTCAGATTGTAGTATGTCGTTGTAGCTGACAAAATATTACAAACGTGATGTCCTGAATGAATTGGTTTTTCCCTCAGAACAGCTCACAGTGTTAATGTAGCTTATGGTCACTTTTTCTGCAAGCTATATTTTTGCTGGAATCTAAAAATCCTAAATTGCAGGGTTTCTGGGTAGCAAGACATATGAAAGTGTTTAAAAATGAAACATCAAATGATAGACTGTCACTGGTAGCAGATAATAATTATGTATTTTGTTTTCTGCATTTTTAGTTGAAAGTAGAAAGTGGTCAAGTTCAAGAGGGATATAGCCAAATCTTATTTTATGGCAGAAGCATAGAACTTAATAGTAATTTTGATTATAAGTATTTATCTAGTATGTGCATTAACTCCTACTACAACCTACAAGTGAAATACTCTTTAATGCAAATTGGTTAACTTTTTAGAGGTGGCTGTTGTTCAGCAAATCTGTTTTGATAGCACGGACCTAATTACATTTTCTTAGACTTCTTGCAGTTTTGTTTCTTTTTCAGAAGCGTCATTTTCCTTCACTCCTGGGGGGTAAACAAATATAACGTTTAATATATTATTTGGAGGCTTAAAAGTGTGACACAGTCAAAAAATGTCTGTTTTTAAAATTCCCTTGCTATACGGAAGTTACTGAAAACAGTATACAGCCTGTCAGTGCTTGATATTTCTTGTCACATGTTGAAATGATTATTATGCTTTATGTAAGAAAAAAAATATGAGTTGGGGCATTCTGCAGTAAAAGACACAAAGTCTTTGAGCAATGATTCTGGTAAGACTTGGTTTCGTTGTGTTTCTCAAGTTTGGCAAAACTTCTACATTGCAAGTTCACAGTCATTGTTCTTTCCCTTGTAGGTACCACTGACTAAACATTTCTGTAGAGTTTGGTGTGTAGATGAATCTTTCTCTCTATGGAGAATATTTTAAGTTTGTTATGTAGTGTTAAGAGCTTCAAACTAACTTCATTTGGTCAAATCTGCTATGAAGCAGAAGCTGATGCACCTCAGACGTATACTTCAGTGAGAGCTTGGAGCTCTATATTATGCTAAAATGCTGGTCATAACATTGTAGAAAGATTATCTTCTGATTGCCACAATAAAAGCAGCTACTGTTAATCAGCCAAAAAATACTTACAGAGAACAGAAAGATACATATTAAAACATATCTGAAGTCCCAGCAGAGCTTGTAAGTGAAAAGGCAAAGATGTCTTCACACTTCACTACAGTGTATGTTGAGGGGGTGATAGCTCACCTTTCTTCCTAACTTTTGTATCAGGATCTTTGTAATCCTTCAAGTGACAGTTTTATATGTACTTCTGGGTTAGCTTTAAATTGTGTAGCTGCCATAGGAAAATGTAATGGGTTTTTCTTCTCCCTTTTTCCTTAAATACTTTTCTAGTGCTCTTGCAGATTCTTGTCCTCATGAGAGCTTTAATCTCCTTGATTGTTTTGTATTAGCAGTAGTGCCCATATATACACCTTAGTAACTCCCTTTCTTCTGATTCATTACTTGAGAGGAATTGATTTGACAGAGGGCTGATAGCCACCTCCTTCTTCCTCCTTTGTAATCCCTTTCATGGGAATTCATGCCAGTAAAACCAACTACATATTATGTAAATTCTGTTTTGAAAGCTGTTGATGTGGGCAATCCCAACTGAAGACTTAATAATGTGCTGGAAAGTCCATTATTTTGTTAGTCAAGTTTTAGTTGCCTCATAATGACTCCTTCGCATGAGACAATGTTCTACACTGCGTATTGAAAAAAGCTCCTGTCTTTTCCCTCAAAAATAGTAGATATGGTGGATTGGAATGAAGAGGAACACCCATGTTTTGATACTTTTCATAGTTTGAAATACCACAGTCATTAATAAATAACTTGTAGAAAATTATAGTGATGACTGCTTTTGTTGTACAATAAACTTGGTTAATTTTAAGAAATACAACATCATTCTGTGAACATGGGAGATCCTTCCTTTACTGGTTTTGATTTGGTTTTCTCATCTAAGTGACTTCTTTTAGAAAAGAAGTCACCTACACAAACAGCTTTTTGTTTCTGTAGAAGATGGCAAAAGATTCAAGGACTTAGAGGGAAGTACACAAGGGGTGAAAAAGAATCGCTGCTGTAGTTGGCTGCATTAAACAATTTTACTCAAAGATACTTCTATGCAAGAGCTGATGTCTCCCCCTGTGAACACTTGGTTACCTGGATGAATGCCCATTCTTTGCGCTAAAGGCTGCAAAAACTGCGAATATATTTAATTATCCATTGACAGCATCTAATGACTATGCTAATATGATTAGTTAGAATTTGGAGTTTCAGTGAGATATTAATGTTTTTTGGCAGGGTCTGTGGAACACGGTGACTTGCATGCTGTAGCTGCATGTCTTTTATTTGGTTTCTTCTGTTTGATTTCCTCAAGGTCTCTGGCTATACAAATTCAGGGCTTCTTTGCAGATGCTGTTTTCACGTGTGTTCTACCTGGTTGACAATGTGATGCAACCTTTGTTGGATTCCTGCATGTGCTGTTGCCACCAGTTTGTGTTCCTCAGGCTGATCTTGAATCTCAAGGATTTTGCATAGGTAGCAGTTCTCCCTGAAGTATTAGAAGTGTGTATTGTTAGCCAACAAAACATGTTCATCTGCAAAGTTGTTGCCATTTTTTTTGCAAAGTCAGCTGTTGTATTCTTTTTCTTCTGACCTGTCTCTTGATCATTCTTTGAAAGAGAAGGTTAGAGCATGTAACTGCTGGGTAGTGCTGCCTTTGTGAAACACTGGGCTACCGTTGTGGAGAAGCAGGCATTTACCTGGGGCATGGTCTTTCATGTCATTTCCACACCAGAACTGTTGTGTGTAAATCTGGATAGGATTTCATGAAAAGCAGGTGCAGAATGCACTTGTAAATATGCCCTAAAGAAAGAAAAATCCAAATTCAGAAGTGACTTCGACATTTTGGTACTTTTCATGCACTAGTCATGTATTTTCATATGGTACGTGTGTTACAGGGTATTCATAATGTAGGCTTTGAACCCAGGCAACTTATTTCCTTAATTTCTAATGCTTGTTTGTAGCTGCTGTACCTTCTGTACCTGAAGTTGTGGCTGGTTTTGCCTGAAAGAGCTAAAATACTATAGGGAAACTTGCTCAAAATAAGTGTTGGAGTCTGATGCATAGCCTCAGTCCTAAATTACTGGTTTTAGCTCCAAAACAACTGTTATCTTATCTTGGATATACTCTTAATTCAGAGCCTTATGTCCATAACACCATTGGAAGCAACGCTGCATGGCGTGTCTGTAAGAACAGTTAGAAGGCTTGTTGCACTTTGAGTGAAAATGTGAAAGCAAGTACCAACCACATAAGCCATATTTTGGTAGAGTTGTCAGCTGCTGTTGTGCTTCAGAACAGATGCTGTTTCAGCAGGCAGCTCTTCTGAAAGAAGTGTCTTTTAAAATGAAAGTAAAATGAAGTTCTTGGAGAGAACAAAAAATTGAAAGGCTAAGCTCAATACAGTTTGTGATGAGGTTGCCCTAGAGCACTGGGAGCAAGCCAAGCATAAAAATTAAATGCCTATCTGTTTTTTGTCTTAGAGACATATCTTGAAGGCTGGTGTGCTAGAAATGGTGAGCAAAATGATCCACAGCCTCGCTACTTTGTTCCCAGGGTATAGATGCTTTCCTGAAGCTCTTTTAAATCACTTGTATCACCATGTCTCATCCCAAGTTTTAAATGAGTCAAGTGTATGCAGCTTCCTCGGTTATCGACCTCCCACAAATGTTCGCTGTGTTCTGCAAAGAACTGTCTTCTCTAGAAAAACAAAAGGTTTTCTACGTGATGCCATACAGACCTTGTGCTGGTATTATTTAGTTACAGATAAATAATTCTAGGTAGATGAAAATAATTTCTAAGAGCTTTAGGAACATCTATCAGGTTGTTTTTAATAAATGCTGATCAATTTTTGTGGATTAAAAAAAAATATTACAACTAAAAGCCATAAAATTAATCATACAGTTTTGTTAAATGGCGTGACATTTGAATGTATTTATTTTATGCCCAGGTGAAAAGACTTTAAATTTCTTTGTGGTCTAAGCAAATGTAAACAATTTTCAGACTCTTGCAATTATGACCATCTTTTTCATAAAGAAAGAATTTGAATCCTTCTGTAGCCCTGTGCTCCTCTGTGTGTGGTAACTTTTAATTACTCTTTTCTGCAGTTGCCATAGGCTAAAGATAAACATTACAGTTAAGTAATTTCTACAACCAAACTGAATATGTTAACTGAGTTTTCCTACTTAACATAAGTGCAGGGCTTCAGTACTGCCAGAAGCATTTCAGGTTTTCAGTTCTTAGACTATGATTGTCCATGATGTATAAAGCTAATGCATACAAGCAGAGTGTACCTGAGAAGTGCATACTTTTACGTGGTTCGCTACATGTTCCACTGTTTTTATGTATGTTATGTTCTCCTTTTAATTTGTGCTGCTTGCTTGAAGAGATACAGGGAAAATGAAGTACAAGTAAGAATGTTTTTTCTGTTGAACATATTCTAAAACATTTATTAGAACACGCTGCTGAAACATCTGTGTCTGAGAAACACTACATTCTATTGCACAGTCTTTGAAAACAAAATGGAAGGGTGTTGTGATGCTGTATTGCTTATGGAAGCTTGCAGTGGTCAAAGAAAATTGTGAAGATATGTTTGTGTTGGTCTGGTGTGAGATGTAAGGAATGCCTAAAGGTTCATGCTTTAAAAAACAGAGGAGGAAGGAAAAAGACGGCAGACATGGTGGAGAGGGGCTTTTTATTGACTGGCAATGTATGCAGTACTAAACCAGCAGAACATGAGTTATGGTCATCTAATTGTGTCTGAGAAAGGATACTTCTAGGTAGCTGAGGAGGAAGGTGCACAAAACTAGTGAACAGCTGCTTTAAATGGAGATTAAGGCTGGTAAATAGAAGTCTTTTGTCTCCAGTTTAGAAACTTCTGTGAATATTGGATTTTATAATCCCATACGAATTTCTAATAAAAATTAATTGGAAGAATACATCATCAGCTGCTTCTGTTGGTAACAGTTGACCATAATCTGTACATGAATAAACATATGAATATTCCTTTATTCAGTGGATACATAGTATTGTAAAATGCCCACAGATGTGAAAATATGGAAGAATAATCTTACCTCAATTAGTGACTGGTAAGTTAAAAACATTACTGTATGACGCAATAGTAGCTACTAAGATATAGCCAGTGCTCAGTGTGAATACTGAATTGGTCACTTGGACCATAAAATTATCTATGCTAAAGATATTTAAAGGTTTTTATTACATAAATTGGGGTACTAGGACACTGAGAACAATCAAACCTATTTTGTTTTAGTTTAAAATATACTAAAATCCCATAGCTGTATTCAGTATGCTAGCTCCAGATTGTCTCTTATGGCTGCTGTTACATAGCTACTAGAAATGACAATGAACAAGAAGAAACAATAGCACTTTGTGCCTCTCTTTATCCTGAGGCAAAGTACACCAGGCAGTTTAAGTCATTTCGTAGTAGAGCTGCTGTCCTTCCTTCCACCTCCTCCCAGCCTTTTTTCTCTTATCTGCGTTTCTGTCTGTTTGAATAATGGAGTAATGCAGTGAATTCTTTAACTTGAGTATTCTATATATTGGCTAAAGTTAGTAATCACTGAAAACCATTACTTTTTAAAAATTAACAGGGACTAGTGTATTGCTTTTAATTTTTAAGTATTATCAACTTATGAAAATAAATTTCTCACTTGAAGAGGATTTTTAGTATTACTATCTTCTAGTATTTTGAAAAGGTGTAAAAGGACCCAGAAACACTGTAGCGAATGTGTGAATAAACATGTGAAGAAGTTTGAATATATGCAAACATGGTAATGCAGTCTAAATTTGCATAATTAAATTATGCAATTTTACATTCATGGGAAGGATTTGTGAACATTAACTAGTTCATTTGCAAGACAGTCATCTTAGCAAATTGTTCCTTTCCTTCTTAGGACTAGATATTAAATTAAAAACACAGAAGGGAAACCTAAGACTGTAGCAGTACTTTAGGAGAGCTGGTGCCAAGTCGTGATTCTGTGCATTTGCTGTTAGACTGTATCCCTGTATCTTTGTGCATTGTTTTATTAAACAGTGGTGAAGTTCCCGATGACTGGAAAAAGGGAAATATAACCCCCATTTTCAAGAAGGGGAAAATGGATGACCTGGGGAA
>WYDI02009513.1:0-103432 GCA_009867235.2 Psittacus erithacus | reverse complement strand
GAAGGGACCCCAGAATATGAAATTATTTCTAGTAGGATGCTGTTGTGAAACTAATGCTCATTAGTAAGTTGACTAATGACCTGAAAGAAGGCATTAAACCAGAGCTGATGAAGCTTTCAGAGGACCCAAGCAACAATTAAGGTGATAAATGATGGAAGAAGATGAGATGCACAGAGCAGTCTGTAACTATTGGTGTGGTGCTTATTTATAAGCGGTATTGCTGGCTGCACTGGAAGCAGCAGGACATGCATCCAGGAAAACAAACATAGTCAGTGATCTTCCAAGATCTTGGACTGTTTTCTGGAGACCCTGGAGGAAACTTTGGAAAATCCACAGAGAATTAGGGGATTGGGAGATGACCAAGGAAGTGAATGGTGCTCACGTAATTCTTCATCTGTGGAGATGGGCCAAGCCAGGATGCATTAGCCTTGTGTTCAGCAAAAAAGGAGGTGAAGTTTCTCTTCTGTATCACAGCAGTGAACCCATTCTGTGAAATCTGATTATACAGCACTAAAAAGGGCACCAAAGATTAGAAGGACTCAAGAAGGGAGCAACAAGGATGACTTGAAGCCTGGAAACACCAAGTGGCACAAGAAGATAACATGAAATCAAGACTCTTGTGCCTGAGCTCATTCCACGTGAGCATGGGCTGGTCTTACCTATGTGGGAATGAGGCTTCTGACAGTAGAGGGCTCTTCAACCTAGCAGAAAACCTGCTGCTACCTAATGATGGAGCCAGAAATGCGATGCAGGCCTTCACGGGAGGGCGTGATGATTAGAGCACACCTGGGTTTTCCAGCTCTCACTGCTCCAAACCTAGCTGGGATGCCTCAAAGAGAAGTTCGAGAGCGGGCACAGAGAGGAATGGGATGAGGTCGTTCTTGGCCACTCGAGAAGCCAAATGACATGATTATGCCTGTCCCTTCAGGCTTCAACATCTGTGAATCATTGGGGAAAGCTGGCACCATGCTAGACTGCAGGGGAGGGTGGGAAGAGGAAGAAGAGACCTGGTGACCTGACTGGGACTTCAAAGCACATGGGAGCACAGAGCGAGCTGCGGGAACTGGAGCTCTCTGTGGACACAGTGTTGTTTTGGGGAAACAAATACACAATTCCATGGGGCAGGACTGAAAAATCCCACCGGGAAATGCCAGTCCCACAGCACTGAATGCAGTGTTGAAGAACAACAGGATTTAATGCAGACCTCAATACAGGTCTAGGTTAAAATCTTGTTTGATTTTACAACTTTTTTCTACTTGTCTACCAAACACTCTAAAATAATTGGGATTTTTATTTTTAAAATCCCTTTTTTAAATGTAACTTTTTATGTTTCCTCCTGGGAATTTTCTTTAAAGAAGACATCCAAAAATGTCCCAGTGAGGAAACTCCTCCGAGGTTATTATTACTTCCACTATCTCCTCACATCTCCCTGGTTTGGCTGCGTGGGTTTAAGAAATCCTCAAGGTGCCTAATACAAGCCTGGGGGGGGGGGGATACAAAGGAAGATAAACAAGGAGATACAAAGGAAGGGAAATAGAATAGACACTACCTGCCTCCAACTGCTGGTGCCTTATTGGTCCAGGGTAAGCTGGAAGTAGAGGTACCAGCCTCACGGTATCCATCCCTCACTGGTAAGGGAAAAGGAGAACAAAGACTGCAAAAAGTACATAAGAAAATAAATAAAACCCAGAGACGTTGCCAAATTGGATGCAGGTATCGCACAGGAGGACCCACGTGGCCTTGTAGGTGTCAGGAAGAGCAAAGGGACTCTGTTAGTTGACTCTGTTAGTTTACTTTGTACTATTAACGCTGAAGTGAGTAGCACAAAGTAAAAGGGAAAAGGCACACAGGACCCAAGATCAAGACTTTCTTAGCTGTAAACTGAAGCCACTTTGATTGTAAACAGCAGAAAACAAGAAAGACTCAGGGTCACCAGTGAATCATATAATAACTAAGCACCTGCTGAGGCACGGAGGAGCAGACGCACGCAGTCCTGGAGGCATTTCTGGTAGCTATAGATGTGCGTTGCTGTTGCTATGTGAGATGCTCATCAGACTTCACCTGTGGAAAAGAACTGTGCTCATTTCTAACCAAGAAAGCTTAATTTGAAGCGCAGGTAAGAGCAAGGTTGCAGGATAGCCTGCAAGCGAGGGAGAGCTCACAGTGCATGAGGGGACTGGTTTGGTTAATTCAGCAATGTGAAGTCTGTACTCAAGGGAAATTAACAGCAGGGAGGAAGAACAGCTTGAGCGAAAGCTGCACTGGCACAAGAGAATTCAAAGGGGATGGGGCTTCACTCAGGCATTGGAACAGGAGGGTATAGAATTGCTTATAACACACACACATACACACACATACACAACTGATACAGATTCTGGATGTTCTTGTTACCTGTATGATGGTCACTGCTCCTGAATCCAGCTGATGATGGTATCTATTGAACTCATCGCAACGTGAATACAATTGCACGTTGCATAGGGAATTCTTACAAATGAGCTCCTTTGCCTGGCAGAGCCTGCCACCAGCAGAGGAGGCAGACACAAATCCAGCCCCGTTCCACACTGCGCCAGCAGGGATGCTCCTGGAAAACTGCAGCAGTCCCAAAGAGAGACACCCAAAGGGTGGGTGTCTGAGGAACCAGGAAAGAATGCAGGTGGGGTTTTCTGAGTATTGCAGCCAAGCAGTGACTGGTACTAGGAAAAGGGATGAGGAAAGAAGAGCCCTGCAGATGGAAGCAAACACAGCTGTTGAGAGGATGGCAGGGATGGAAAGGGGTCATAGAAGGAAAATGAGCAGCTATTCCAGGGCATAATCAGGGGACAAGAAGGGTGTCAGTGGTCTGAGAGATGCATTTGCAGCTGCTGACATGGACCGTGCGATTCTTCTGACTACCCTACAGAGCCAGGGCCTCATTGCAGCGGGGCTGGTCCAGCCATGGCAAGGGACAGGCACAACCTTCAGCGGCTGCTGTTGGCAGGGAGCCTTTGAGAGAAGGCATGGCCCCACGGGAAGCAGACCAGGGCACACATCCACCTGTGTCCATTCATCCAACAGACCAGACTGCCAGGTACTCACCTCCCCCAGCAAGCCTTCAGAGGGGAGATGAAGCCAATGCCGTTTTGGAGCAGAAGCGAGGCTCCACGTGAAGCTCTAAGGGACCACGCTGCTGCATGAACATCCCACAGAAGGGGAGCATGGCATCGCCATGACCTCTGCAGCATCCCAGCACCCACTCCTCAGCTGGCACTGGGGACCTGTGGGAGGATGGAGGCAGTGGGTATGTGTCCTGCTGCTGAGCAGAGGCAGGGCTGCCATCACCCCAAACCAGCCTGGGGAAACCTATGTTGTGAGACACCCTCCTTCCCCAGCCAGCAAGGCCCTGCACAAAGGAGCCCTGGTAACATTTGACAGAGTCTCTGGTACATACCAGCCTGCCCATTCATCAAACACCAAGCCCTCCCCATGTGTTTCCTCTGGGGAACAGCGGCAAGGGCAGCCTCAGCAGCCGCAGTATCCAACATGTTGGCTCTCTGAGGGGAGCCTTGCTGAGGGCCATTAAGCACAAAGCCCACCTTTCCCCCCAAAGGTCCCTCAGCACAAAGCACTGGAGGATGGGGAGACCTTGGGACAAGTCCTGCAGGGTACTTGCCTGCTGGGTACGTTTCTCGGCACTCACCAAGTACAGATGGGCACTGCAGTGGGCGCTGGGCTGTGGGCAGCATGGTGCCTGACACCCCGACCACAGCAGAAACTGTGCCCCAGTAATGCAGTAAGAAGAAATTACCATCATTACCCCAGCTAAGAATCCATGGTTACCTCTTGGCACAGGATGGCTGGAGAAGGCTGGCAAAAGTCAGACACCAGTGATGAACCCATTCAGGTTGTGTCCTGCTTCCTCCCTTTCCTCAATCCAGATGTGGAAGCCCAATATCCAAAGAGGGGGTTGCAATGAATCACTGCACAAGTCATGACACTTTCCATGCTAGGGCTGGTGGGTCTCCTGCTTTTCAAGCTGGGACCAGCGCTTCTCCATACCCTCTCTTCTGCAATCCCCTAAACCTCATTCCTTGGCTTAGGTTGTCATGTGTCCAGGTGTTTCTATTCTGCTCTTCTCAGGCTCTGCTTTATCAGCCTTTTCTTTAGGATAAAACAGGGTTAAAACACAAAGACATTTAAAATTAAAATGAAAACTAATAATAATAATGATGCTCAGTACTTAGCTCTCTCTCGCCATCTTCAAAGTGATTTATAAATGTTAACTAATGAATTAATCTTCACATCTTCTCTGACTGAAATTCAGCATTATGGCTGAAGTGAGCAGGAAAACGAACTGGTTTTCAGATGAAGGGCAAAGGGAAACCTGCGCTCCTGCCCTCTGTTTGCCATCTGACAAAGCAATCTGCAGCAGTGGTTTCATTCTGCACTGCACACCTCTCTTTTATTCTTCAACCATACCAAAGGTCTGAAGGCATCTGATGTGCTACCTCCTGCTGCTTGCTTTTTTTTAATGGAGGTCTTAAAAGGTGCTCCCTTTGAAAAGTGAGCAAAATGGGAGAGCTGTGCAGATGCCCCTTAGTCAGGTACATTTGATCCCAAAATCTTCTGAAATCCACAACACCACAAGCCTTGAGAGGGGTGAATAAGAAGATGGGAAGGGGGAGCAAGGCCTATGGCAGCACATGGCAAATGCCACTACTGGGGGGTTGAGCTGAGCCTCGGAGAGGGACACAAGCCAGATGCCACAGAATGAGGTTATGGCAGAAGGATGCAGCAGACTCGTGCTGACTGTGGTTTAGCTGTGAAGAGCCTGGGGCTTCAGCACAGCCTAGGGCTGGTGCGGTGAATCCCCGCAGGACCCCGTGTTGGTCCACACTGATTGCTCATAGGGTTTTGTGCTCAGTGTGTGTACAGAGCTCAGGCACTGCTCCACCTTCCCATGTGCTGTGCAGGGCACTCACACGGCGTGGAGATCTCAGTGCTGGCTCAGGGATGCTTCCAACTCCACTCCCAGCATTTGCGGCCTTGATTTAAACTGTGGATTCAGGGTATTTAAAAAGACCCTCTGTGCCCAAAAGCCACAGTGCAATTAAAGAGAGCGAAGCCCAACAGGTCAGAGGGGAGCCACGGTGCTTGGGACAGAGAGCTGTTATGGCTGTTCTTATTCAGCAACAGGACTCTTATGGGGCCCAGATATCCTTCTCCATTAATGGCAACTTCAACTCCTCAGACCCTGTTAGAGCCACCATTCCAGACCAGCTCCCACTGGACCACAGCTGATGGTCAGAACACATATTTTGTCCAGCTCCTCGGCTCCATCACAAGCAGATTCTCCTCACTCCTTCATATCACACCCCAACAGCTTTGCAAGCAGCTCCTTCTTCAAAGGGCATGAGGTGCCAGACATTTGGCAGGTGCTTGGGGCTTACCAGGTACTACCTCTTCTGCTGGTGCCTGCCTTCCAAGGGAGTGCCAGAAGCTGATGTGCATGGACCTTACTGCTTCTCACAATCGCAAACACAGCAAGCACAGTGACTTTCCTCACTGAGAGAGACAGATGAAGGTGATGTGGTACACAGGGAGGAAGGCTCAAGGTAATTTAAACAAAAGCTGGAAGTGTTGTCACAACCCCTTCCCTGCAACTTACGTAAAACAGGACTCATCGAGTAGACTCCCTATTGCTGCCAATCAGTCAGAGCGCTCTAGAAGGGTTAAGACAACCCTGGCTCAGTTGCCCCTTATGTGCTCCTGCAGCCAGATTTGCATCTCTCCTCTGGACAGCTTCATGCCAAACCTCTCATACTTGGCACTTCTGTGGCAGAGGACTACAGCTAAAGCCTTGAATGGGTGGGCTGCTGTAGCTCTTGGAGACCTCAGGAAGTGCAGCGACCCTGGGACAGCTTGGTATAGCCCTGCCCAGCACAGCCGGCTGGTGTGTCCCGCCTTGTAACTTCACACACATGGGAGGAAGCTGCTTCAAAGCTGGATGAATCCATGGGTTCAGGTGACAGGGCTTCCCACCGAGGGTCAGTGCTGTGTAACAGCAGCCTGGAATTAGTAAACCAGCAATATTGCACAAATCAACACTTGGGGGTGGTCGAGTATTGCGATGGCATCACACCCGGCTACCACTGCAAGAAACACCATGTCACCCACTTCCCCACAGCCTGAACAGGGCTCCTACTGACCCTGCCTCCTCTCCAGCTCTCACCTACCTGCACTGGCAGCTGACCCAGGGGAAAACTCGCCCACGCCAGTGAAACACAGTCAAGAAATCAATTTTAGCACTGGCACAAGGAAAGAGGCAGACCCAAGCAGGGGTGGGAGGCACAGTACCAATTCACACTAGTGCACACCCTCACGGACCAGCAGCCTGACCCTCGTGTCTGTCTGACCCACCTTCAAGCCAGTCTCGATGATGCAGCCTCTGGATAACCTGCTGGATTTCCTGGGCATCTCCCAGGAGCCACTTTCATTACAACTTCTTGTTTCAGCCAGGCCCCAGCATTGCTCAAAAGCAATCAATGCCCAAACATCAATACTATGCAACCTTAGCCAGACAGGCATGGACTCTGGTACCTTTAACTCCACCGGCCAAGTCCTCACGTCACTTTTCATCTTCCCCTCAGTCTCGGCACTGTCCTCTGGGACTACCTGAAAAGCTGTATGTTCTTCTGAACATTCCGGGTGCAAATCAATCACATAAGAAACCCTTTAAGTAGGATTTATGATTCATTCCTGATTTATGGACTCTCATCCCAGCACAGCTACCCTGGCAGTGCCCTTGGAAAAGGAAGTGAATGCTTTCAGGATATACCAACCAGAAACAGGACAGAGGCTTTCAATATCATAACTTATTTTGGAACATCCAGAATCAGTACACGAGACAAAGAGACACCTCCACAGGAGCAGAAGTTTGTACAGATATGTCCATAGATCTATATTTTTATTATTTTATATATATTTATAATATATTTATATGTTTTTAAAAGAATCCCTTCAAAACCTACCCTCCCACCTAGCAAAACAAAGATTAAACAATCAAAGATGGCAGCTGCATCCTGGAGCAAAGTATCCCAGGGGTCTCAGAGCTAAAATGATTGCTGAGCACCAGCACACTCTTTCCAAGCTTCTGTGATGCCCTGTGGGTGCAACAGTGACTGACACAGTTTTATGGCTCTTTAAATTGACCTGTCAGAAGACAGGAAGAGAGAAAGAAACACATGGCCAAGGCAATGGCGGCTGGAGTGGCAGGGGAAACAGCAACACAAACAACTGGAAGCTTTGAGTGTGAAATGCTGTAATGAAAAGGAGGGAGATGCTGCCTGGAAAGTCAGTAAAGATAGGAAAGAGAACAAACATGCAGGAGAATTAGCTGGCAAGATGGATATCAAAGAGCTCAAAAGCATCACACTTGGGACCTTCGTTACCCCTCCATCCCCCATATTTCTTCCTCTCACCCTCCCAGTTGTGAAGGGATATCCAACTAGTTTGATTTAGACCAAATCTTCGCACTGCCCCGCAGCCTGTGGAGAGAGGAAACAAAAACAATCAGGATGGACATGGAGGCTGATTTCCAACTTCCTTTTCTAAATGCACATAAAGAGCAAAAGGAGAACCTAAGGAAGGCTTATGAACTCTGCTTCAGATCAAGAGCTACACAGATTTCTCCTCAAGTGAGCAGGAGAAAAGCTCAGCTGGGACTACATCTCTGACCATCATCTGTCCAGACAGCAGACACCTGCAGTCAGCAGCCTCACTGCTCTGAAACAGGGCTCCCCTCAGCTCACCTCCTGAATACATATACACACACAGTGGCTCTGTTCATCTGCCCCCACTCCTCACCCTTTGGCTTTGGAAGTCTTCTTGCTGGCCTGGCGCTGGTTGGTGCCAGGGGCCGGCTCCCTGAGCTCTGTTAGGTGCTGTTCCGGGTCCTGGGATGTGGCTGCTGCAGCGGCGGCTGTTGTCACTTTAATGGTCTTCTTCAGGTTCGCCACCTACAGCAGCAGAGAAGCAAGAACTAAGGAATTTCCCAAGGTATTTAGCTTGTTTTGTTGTTGTGGTTTTTTGTTTTAGTTTGGTGGGAAGTAGCTGGGGGGGGGAACAGGACGGTTGGGTTGGTTTGTTTGAGGCTTTTTTAAGCCAAGTTCTGGAGTTTAGAGCTGCAAGCTCAGGTCAAACCAAAGAGCTAACAGCTGCCCAGACCCCCGCACTGCAGAAGAATGTTACACTGATTCAGGACTCTTACTCAGGCATGACGCCCTAGGCTGGTGTGGCCTAGGGAAAAGGTAATGTCTTACTTGAGCAAAGCCCGTAACAACCACAGGGTACTGGTTGCAGTTATTTTAAAGTGAGGAGCACTGGCTGCCCCCTCTTCGTCCCACTCACCTCACTCTCTATCTGCTGCTTCAGTGCCAGCTGCTGCTCTTTATGCTGGTTGGCCCGGCTAACCTGCTCCTCAATGCCTGACAAGACAACTTCACAGCCCTGGCACCTGCAGAGAAGATGTGGAACTGAACAGGCCGGGTAATTTACATGGCATAGAAAGAGATGTGAAAGATGGCAGCTTTCAACTCTACAGGTCAAAAAGGCCAGAAGGTGTCAGCTACACCACGCAGGGAGGCCACGGGAGCAAGAGTCCAATGTCATAACGTGTGTAGTGACGTTACTACCCAGGAGGCAGATAGAGAACAAGGCAACACTAGCTTAGGAACTGGGGGCTCAGAAAGCCTCCTGCCAGCAGCCAGGACTGTGCAAAGGTTGCTGCAGTCTCGTCACCCCTCTAGCCACAAAGAGAGGAATTTGGAAAATTACTGTCCATTATAGTATGGGAAAGGGGATCGAGTAAGCCACCTACAACAGTAGCCCTCAGCAACACACAGAGGATCCGGGGAAGCCACTGGCAACTCCTGCAACCATTTTTGGGTGTTAGTATTGGGGGCTTCCTCCTCACCACTCCTGCAATGTGCGGGTGATGGTGCTTAGCTCCTCCCTCCGGATGTCCCTCCCAATGCTGTAATCCACCTCCAGGCGCTGGTTCCGCTGATCCAAGCTCCCTCGCAGCACATCCGCATACACAGCCTCAATCACAAGGTCCTCCAGTTGCCGGACGTTCTTCAGCTGTAACTGCTCCAGCAGCACCGAGTAGGGGATGCACTGTGGAAACACGGTGGTAACTAGCATGAGGTAATCCAGTGGAGGGGGATACTGGGGAAAAATAGGGCCACTACCTTGATCTTGGCAGCCAGAGTGACGACTGACAGGTGCCTCAGCTTGTTCTTCTGAGCCTCTGTCAAGGGAGGGAGGTTTGCTGCTTCAGCTATTGGCAGGGGAAAGAACAGGGTATAAGAATTTATGCCTCTTTTTCCATTTCCCAGCCCGTCACAAAAGCACCTGCACCATACCTATTTCTTAAGGCATATGCACATCAATTCCCCAAGCGATGCTTCATCTTGCCAAGCCATCGCCATTAATTCTTGGCTCAAAAGACCTTTTCTGAGCAGCTTTCCTCCCCTCAACCTCAAGGCATTCTACCTGTCCCATGCTTTATTTATGTGAGTCCGCACACCCCAGAGGATCCCAGAGTCTTTCCCCTTGCCCCTCAAAAATGCCTTTGTCAAGACGTTTCTTTTGAAACTCCCCACCGCTGGCAAATGCCAGCATTCATTATTGTCAGTGCTTTTAACTACTAACGCAGTGCTCTGCGGCCCAAGCCGCGGCCAGGCGGGTGCCGTAGCGCTGGAAGCACGGCCCTGGCTGCAGAGGCGGCAGGCTGAGTGAGATCCTGCAAGGACCCGCGGCTCTGGCACGGTTTCCGCACCGAGGGACCACTCCCCCTGGGAGGGGTGAATCGCGCCGCGCTCCCGCCGCCCCGGGGCCGGGCCTCACCCAGGTAGTCCGCGTAGGTGCCGTAGGCGAAGATGGTCAGGAGGCGGAACACGGGGGAGAACTCGCTGTCGGCCAACTGCGGGGACACATGGTCAGGCTCCACCGCGCTCCGGGCCGGGCCGGGCCGCGGGCAGGGCCCATCGGGCCTGCCGCCCGGTGCGGGCCGCGCCGCGCCGTGCCGTGGGGGCCTGTCCGGTCTCACCTCCCGGACGGCGGGCATGTCCAGCAGCTCCCCGAACACGTAGATGCCCGGGGCCTCCAGCACCTGGTGGATGAGGCTGGCGAGGGCGGCGCCGCGGGCCGCCTTGGCCAACAGCAGGAACTGCTCCTGGCTCTGCCCCGTCACCTTCCCCTCGGCCGCCATGGCGCTGCCGCCGGCCCCCGCGGGGCTCGGGCCCCGCCGCGGTCGCCCTCACGCAGGCCCCGGCCCCGCCGCCGGGCTCAGCCCCCACCCCGCCCCGCCACTACTGCTCTATGGCGCCGCAAGCGCAGAGCGGCCGCTTCCGGGTGCTAACGCGGCCCGGCCCCGCCTCCGACTGGCGGAGACAACGGCACAGCCCGCCTCCGCCGCTTCCCCATTGGCAGGCCAGAAGGACGAGTGGCGTGGAGGGCCAGCCGCTAGGACGCCCCCTTCCGGCCGGGGTGTGCGCCGCCGGGTGGAGCGGTGTTTCGCCGCCGCGTGTGCCAGCCCCGCGTTCGAGCCTTTCCGCACGTGTTGGTGAATATCTGCTTTTCGCCTGTAGTGTGTCAATATACCCGGTGAGAAAAGAGATACAGTAGTGCATGGCACCATCTTTTGTCTGTTTCAGTGATACACCCTACAAGCACCGCACCAGAATGAAGAGGTGCACCAAATACCTTGTGTGTCCCTACGCAGTCTTTGCTCTGCTTTCACACCATTAAGATCGCGCTATTTTGGGCAGTGTTTTGGGGATATGTAAATGTAAAAGATCTTATGCTGCAAAGCGCCGTACTTGGGTATTTAAACGATGCATTTCATCAGTCCCTGCATGCATCCCCGCCTCTACAGCATTCATTCTTATGGAAAAATTGCTTTACTACCTGCTGAATCATTAACCATCGCACTTGTCAAGAAATTCATCCCTGGTGCAGGCAGGCCATGGCCATAAAAAGATAGTTTAAACACTTCACGAGGATAGAAATGTTTATGGTGTATTTTAAGTATCTCTTCGTGGGCAAAAGACTTACTGTAATGCGATCAGAAGGCATCACCAAGGGCACGCTTCCCTCTGCTACATGAAAGAGCAGTTTTTAGAATGATGGGAATAAAAAGTGGGGGTCATTTTGGGAAATAAAAACCCCTTCCTAGTTTTCCTTGTCTTGCATAAATCATGCGGTAGGTGGAAGTGAGTTGTGAGGGGGACTGGGAGGAGCGCAGTCACAAACACTCATTTTGATATGCAGTATTTAAGCTGTTTGGCCAAGAGTTTCCAGTCCAGCACCGACCTCATGGCTTGCTCCTTTAGAAATCAGCATTGCTTTTCCCTGAAAACAAAGGAGGCAACACACTGAGGGGACCCCATACCATGCACAGGCAACATGTTTTGAGCATGTTAAAATCCTAGTGCTGCCAGGGCAAGTTTGCTCTCCTGCCCATGACTGCCAGCAAGAGAATCAGTCTTCAGCTTGATCGGTTTAGCATGTAATTAAAGGCAGTTGACTTGTGCTTTGCCAGACTTCTGTAAGCGTAACATCTTGAAATAAGCATAACATCTTGAAGTATTCATCTGGGTAAAGTCTAAGTTTGTTAAGGTTTTACTTGCCAGTATCAACAACTCTGTTCTCTCTGCTTGCTTTGACTCTAGCTCTTCTCACACAGCTGCTATGGCTGAGTTGTGGAGAAGGCTCCTTTGGGGTACAGTACAATTTTAAAGCTAGAAAATAGAACCCATGGCTGCCTTGGGGAGTTAGGTCATTGTGTTTCCCAGTGAGAGGTTAATCCGAGCTCATTTGAATGGCCATGTGTATTGTCCTTGCCCCTATTCAGGGTCCCTTCAGTCTCTAAGGCTTCTTCGGTGCTTGGTCTCCACGCTGAGGCTGCTGACAGGAGAAGGCAGCAGTGTGGACAGCAATGGAAAACTGAACTTCTAGCATTAATGGTCATGCCACTAGGCAGATGTCCCTCAAGGCTAATTCCAAGCAGAAGGAGCAAAATGGCTCTGAGTGCCTGGGCCAGGGAGGCAAACAGGGGAAGACACGCATATCCTCAGCCCTGGCTGGATAGAGCACGTTTTCATTTACATGCTCTGACACTCCCTTAGCTTTGGGATGTTTCAGTCTCATTTGCCTCCAAAACCTAGAGCTGAACAAAAAGGCTTCCCTGGTCAGCTTTTGTATTATCTCTCGTAGAAACGTGTCCAAACCCAATGGTTCAGGGCACTGTCAGAAGCTGTCCGGCCTTGGGTCCTCACTGAACAAGTTGGTAAGGATCATTGCACTTGGTGAGGTAAGTGTGGCTGAGACACTTTTTACCCAACAGACACGTCTTCAGGACATGCTGAAAGTCATGGTGACCAGGGGAGCAGGGAAAAGGCTGTCAGGCCCTGTTCTCAGGGCTAGCAAGGTCTGGGATTCTCCATACAGAAGGATTAGAGGAGAAGAAGGGCTTGTAAGGTTGGGTCAGAGCTGTGGAGGCAGGTTACAGGGCAGTATTAATAAGAGGACTACCTCCTTCCTACTTCCCTTCTCTGTTTCTGTATTTAGGTCTGATTCACTGTAGCCTTACACCTGCTGTATTCACACCCAGCTCAGAGCGCATTCAAATCGGGTTCAGATGTAACCCTCCTGATTTTTAGTGGCTTATTACTCTCTTCCCCACCCCCTCGCCAGCTCCTTCCATCTCAGTTTTATCTCCCTATTGATCTGTTTCCCTCACACTCTGTGACACGCTTGCTGCTTTTCATTATTAGGCAGACAAAGCCAGGCAGCCCGAGCATCCTAGCTACATGATGCTCTTTCTGTCCCCCTTCTCTGCTCCCACCCCTAGGTCCTGTGTGCTGGGTTCCCATGTTTTTGTCTGCTCCCTTTGTCCCGCACAGAGCTAAAACAAGGGCAGAGATCAGGAAGTCCTTTGAATGCATCGAATCCTGAGCTCTCCAAACAAGAAGGTCATCTTCTTCCCAAAATACGCACATTCTTGTGCGAGTGCATGGTAACGTCCCTCTAACTTAGCAAAGTCTATGCTTCATTCCCTAGATCAGGGTGCTGGGGTTGAGATTAAATTCCAGACTCCTGGAACCGTTAACTCCCATGCTTTCACTTCACTCACAAAGCAAACGCCTATCTTTATGGTCACAGGGGAACTGTGAAAGTGGTTTTCATGTAACCTAAAGAGTTGAAAGTAGGAGGCGAAGAGTGCAGATGAAAGCAAGTCTTTACATTTCATAATCCTAAGATAAATCTTGTGGCACGGGGAGGCTCTGCATGGTTATTTCTGAATGTTTGGGATTTCTAATCCTTGCTGTAACCACCCCTAGCATCATCCTTCTCTTCTGATCTCTCTCTGATCTTTCCAGAAAGAAACCTCCATTCTCTTCATTCCATAGATCCACCTTCTTTCCTATGTGCTCACTGTCCCACTTTAAAGCCTGTAGAGCTGTATTGGCTCATTCTAGGCTGTTTCTCTCCTCACCACCGCAGAATCCAAACAACTTGTCAAAACACTGATGGTATTTTTTCCCCAGTCCTTCTCTAAACATAGCGAGGGTCACATCTTCCGAGATGATTTTTTACAACTTTTAACACTTTTGTCTTTTTAACACAGACTCCAAGACAAAAACAAAAGACGGAGGAGTCTGGGGTGAAGCATTCAGATACAAACATGATCCAGAAGGCTTTCAACCCTGCAACTTGTACTGGGCTAATGGACAGTCATGATACCTGTACTTAGTTACACCTAAAGGCAGCCTGATATCAGGTGCTTACAGAGGACTTTAAAGAGAGGGTAACTGCATGGTAACTCTTCCTTCCTCCTGAGGGTTCTTAATTCTCACAGCCCTATGGATTTTGCAGACAAGCAGCTCTCTTCCAGACAGGCCTCCAGTCATGAGTCAAAGACACCAGAAGAGAGGATCTTGCACTTCACTTGGTAGCTTGTTTCTGTGATTAATCACTCTCCAGTGGCGGCTCTTGTTATTCTCTGCCAGAATACCTGGCAGACTTTGCCCCAGGAAGGAAGTGATACTGCAAGCAAGTCATGTCTCGTTCTGCTTTTTGATACATTAAACAGGTTGACCTCTTTAAATTGCTGAGATCTCCAGCCTCCAGGTCACCTTTCATTCAAAGCTATTTTTAAAATATGGAACATGAAGCCGGGTACCATTTTCCAGCATGGGACTTACCCAGACACAGAGAGAGGTTTCATCATCTCCTTCTGTGTTTGCATGGCCAGAGATCACTTCAGATCCAGTGCTGCAGCCTGGCCCACTGACCTCATGTCGGGTTTCCTGCCTGTTAGGATCTCTCAGTCCTTTCCAGATCACCTCTTTTCAGCACTGGAAGTTCTTCTGTGTAGATACAGACACTTTTCCCTGTCTATGGCTGCGCAATGTGCTCTCAACTATCTTCTAAAAGTTTTATGAGAATGACAACCTTACTGCACGTGGGAGGTCATTCTGTGCTGGTCCCATCCTCATTATTTTTAACACTCTAACAATATTTGTGACCTCAGTAAATTGTGTCAGAATGAACTGTATCTGCTCACCAAGCACTGAATAAAATGGTGAGTCATACCTGACCAAGGTCTCCTTCCTGGGCACCCATGTAAGAAACACTGCCATCCAACAATGGCCTTCCAGGGATGACCTCTTTTGTGTTTGCAGGTTGTTAAATGGAGGCAACCAGCTCACTTAACCTCCTGCTCTGTTAATATTGCATAATGCTATTTTTTTTCTCATGTTATGCCTTGGGACATTAATGCTTCCAGAAGCCTGGATAGATCTAAGCCATCACCTTTCCCAAACAAACCTCTAGCACATCAAAGACTGACAAGAACAAAACAAGTTTATGCAGCAAGATCAGTTTCCTCCAAATCAGGCTGATTGGCATTAACTGGAGAATCTCATATCGGCTCTTTGTTGCTTTGCTGAGAAACTTTCAGGTCTTCTGTTTGCTCTTTACAAATATTGGCTGGGCACAGCTCTCTTCCAGCCTTCTGGGATGTCTCTGATATTCCAGAGCTTATTAACCAGTTGTTTGGTGAGCAACAGGGCTGAGGAAACCGGGTTCTCTACAGATTTGTTTCCCATATGTTCTATACTTCTATATGTTCTTCCATATGTTCTATACTCTATACGACCACACGGGTTGCCCTGCTGTTTGCAGGAAACAACACTAAAAACACAAGCAGTGTTCTGGTTGACCTCAGGACACTTGGGTGTAAATGATCTGTACATGATGACAGAAATAACAGCCTCATGTCCTTCCATGGTATGGATGGGCAGGAAGATACTTCATTTTCCACACAAGACATGCACTGATCCTGGTCCAAATCCTGGCCAAACAGAGATAATTTTTACATTTCCATCTTCTTTCCATCACCACATCACCCTCACTTGAACACCTTCAGAGTACTACTTTATCCTTGGCATGCTCTTGTAGCCTCTTTCCACAGCTACCCAATGTGTCCTCCTTCAGCCCATCTGATTCCATCTCTCCCCTCAACTTTCCCTATAATTTTATGTTAGCTTTCTTTTGCGCCCACCCCATCCAGAGCACTTCCAGTTGCCACTAAACCTATGCTTGTCTTAACCTGTGCTCCAAACCAAACAAGCCATTCCCCTTCTATCATATAAGAGTGATATGAGTGACGTCAGCCCCTGTGCTTGCTGTTCCTATCACCTCGATGGCTTTCCTGACTCCCCAACTCCATCCCTCAGGGTTTTCTTGGCCCCTGCAATGCCCTCCTCCTTGTTCTTTCTCATATCTCTGCCTCCTTCTGCTTCCTTCTGTAGTTCTGCTCTTCAGGGGGATTTTCAGTGTTTGCGTCATTTGGATTTTCACCCTTTAACTGACCTTTCCCTGGCTGAATTTTCTCGTCTATTTTGTGCTTCCCAATTATACTAAACACATTTGTCAGGATTTGAAAAGGTCAGAAAGAGCCTGTGTGGCTGATGTAGAGCCCCTTCCAGAGCTTTCTACCCTCTGCTGCTCCCAGGTGAGAAAGCAGGAGGAGAAGCACAGAGGGCAAGACAAGCCGAATGCCGGCTCATGATGCACTGCTGCATCCCCAGCCGCGTCTGTACAGGTGGTTTCTTGGGTTGAGTGTGTGAGGGCTCGCTGAGCAAGCTTGGCACAGGTCACTGGTACAACTCCTGGGAGGGCTAGAGATGAAAGGGCTGGAGGATGCAACAGAAGCCTGGATAATCTCTGACATACAGCCCCATGTACGTGAAGGGGACAAAAGCTGGGGGGCTCAGCCGTGTGCACGCCTGTTGACAACACAATGGCGCTGCGGCTTACAAAAACCCAGAGTGACATCTCTCCCATCAGTGCCGTTGTCCCACACCCTCACCTTTCAGTGACCATAAGCCTTAACACAATCTTATCCCTGTGCCAGTGTGTCCAAGCACACAGCAACATTACTCCCAAACATGGTGAAAACCTGTTGACTCTCCCAAACCCACTCACAGAAACACGTGCAAGACCCAACTGTTCCAAAGGAACATTCATTAGCGCAGGAGCTCGTGGGAGACCTGATGAAGAACAATGGACTCAGCCCCCTCAGGTGTCTGTCCAAAGTTGGTACGCTATGTTCCAGGCATCCTGCTGTGCTCAGGTTTGGTACTGTGTGTCTGTTTGTCATCTGTGCCCATTCCTGACGCAATGGCAGGTTGCTTTACAGCTCAGCACTGTCTCTACTATTCCTTTCTTTTTTCTCAGGGTCAGTCACAGTCTTTCCTCATTGCTTTATGATGAAAAGTTTGATTGTTTCTGAGGATCTGAGGAAATTACTTTCTTGCTTCCTCATATTTCAGACCCTGGAGTGGAAACTGTCTTTCTGTCATTGACTTACTTCTCTCACCCATTGGTTGCTCAGCTGCTCCCATCTGATTTGGACTGTGCTTTCTGTTTGGTACTTGATGGTGGGATGAGATCTTCCCTGTGAGACACCCAGCTCCTCAAAGGCACATCTGCTTCTGCCTTCAATTTCGCTGTCACATCCCTACCATTTCCAGACGCATCCCATCGATCCCCGGCAGAAACACGCTTGGGTACACGTTCAGACGACCTGGGTGATCCTTCAGCGGGGACACCCACCTTGAGGGGATAACCTCTTCCCCCCCATTGCTCTCACAGCACCCCTGTGTCACACCCAGCCCACTCGTGGGCAGCTCGGCTCTGCCCCTGAGGACCGACCGAAATCCCCCGCTCGCCCGCCCGCCCGGGCTGCGCCCTGCCGGGGGCACTCGGCTGCGTTCCCCCTACCCCATGCCCGGTACCGCGGAGCGCAGGGGGCCGGGGCCCAGAATCTCGGGGATGGGGAATGAGGGATGCAGGGACGGGGGGCGGGACCGGCGCGGCGGCGAGGGTTCTGCCGGGGGGTGGCATCTCCCCGAGGGGACTGCTGCGGGGCGGTGGCGGGGGTGAGCCCGGGGGGCGGCCCAGGGGAGGGGGATCCCGGGGGGCCTCCGCCTCCAAGGACGGACCCGTCCGGGGGTGGCATTCGCCGGAGCGAGCTGGAGCGGCTGGTCCCTTGGAGACACCTCTCTCCATGGCAACCTAATCGCTTCCTGTGAAGATCCCGAAATAACCGACGAGACGGGAGCGGAGCGGAGCCGAGCGGAGCCGAGCCGAGCGGAGCGGGCAGCGGCGGCGGGGGGCAGGTCCGGCGGGCGCGGGGCTGCGGGAGGGCAGGGAGCGGGAGGAGCCTTCGCCGCCGGCCGCCGGGGTTGGGGGCTCCAGAGCCGCGGGTACGTGGTGCCCCAGCCTGGCCGCTGCCCTCGCCCGGCTTCCCCGGCCGCCCCTCTGGCTGCAGCGCGGCCACGGTGCCGGACGCGCCCGTGCCAGCAGCCATGGGGTTAACGGGAGGCAGCGAGCGAGAGAGACAGAGACAGACAGAGAGAAAGAGGGGCTGGACCAGTCCTCGGCAGCTGTTTATTTCAAGGCATCTCTCGCTCCCTCTCCCTCAGCCAGGGCTCAGCCTCATCAAACCTTCCTCCTCCTCCTCTCCTTCCTTCGTCCTGGCCATGAGAGGCACCGGCAGCAGCAGCTGTGCTCCCACAGCCCCCTGCTCCGCCGCCCCGGCTGCGCCCCACTCGTCTGCCCGCAAGGTAAGTTCATCCTCTCAGAATGGGCTTAGGGAACGGGGTACGGAAGGGGCTGCAGCGGCAGGAAGGGACGCGTGCCCGTCTCCAAGTCATCTCTCCCAGTCTCCTTCCCTGTGTCCTTTCTCCCCCTTTATCTTGTCCCTCTCCTCATCTAGGTGCTCTTGTCTCTTTCTAGCCGCTGTCTCCTCTCCTTCCCAGCCCCCTCGCTCTTTCAGTCTGGGGCAGGGGATGCCCGAGGGGCTGGGAGGGAGGGGACACAGCCGAGGCATCTCTGCCTCTTGCCCTCCAGCTCCGGGCTCCATCACAAACCTGTTGTGCTGGAGCACTGGAGCCTGCGCTGAGGAAGGCGACTTCAGCCAAATTGGCGCAGCTGGAGAAAGAAAACGGAGGGGTCAATCCCTCCTGCTGCCTGACCAAGGGTGCAACATGCAAGAGAGAGCAATTCAGACGTGGAGACTCAGCATTTGAAGCACTCGGATGCCCGGGAACAGTAGGAAACTGGGAGGCAGAAGATTGGCAGACTCATGACATGTATTGCAGGCAGGCACTAGATGGCAGGGGACCGGCATCCTAGAGTGCTGCTTGGAATGGGGCCACACAGTTCCCAAATGCAGGGAAACTGAAGCTCAGAGGACCACCGATGGGCTTTACACGCCCATTCCCTAGCTACCAAAATGTCCAAATGCACCATCACCCTTCCAGCCTCGGATTCTGCCCCAGCCCAGGATTTCTATTCCCAGCCCATAAGGGCTCACCCTGGTACCCTGGCACAGGAATTCCCACCGGCAGTCACCAAACACTGCCCAACCCGCACTGACACAGAGCAAGAAGTGTCAGTCCCTCTATGGTCCTGCCGGATCCTCCTGGGCACTGCCTCCAACCCTCTCAGCCTCAGACACAAGGTAGTGCAGCCTGATGTGAGCTACTGCATTCAGGCTGCCAGCCCCTAAATTGAGCCTGGTCTGTGAGCTGTCTCCCCTGGCCCCGTGCACAGCGGGAACTCCTTCCCCAGATGGGCTTGGCATCTCCCACCCCAGGGAACCAGCATTTGGATTCATGCTCCCAGCTGAGGAAACTCCTCCGGATGCAACAGAATTACCTCCCTGGGGCAGCTGCTCTGGGATTCCTCCCTTTCCTCATCCCCACCCAGCTGAATACAGCAGGACGTATACATAATCTCTTTTCACCAGCACTGGGGGTTCAGGCTTCCTGCTACCAAACCAGTAACGACTGCATCTCCGCCTCTTGGACCATGAACTCCGGGATGTTCATGACCACTGAGAAAAATAGAGGCTTGGGGTGCCTGGGGTGCCAGGGGGGTCTCACTGCCAGTGCCTGGGCTTGCTCTGCTCGAAGCTTGGAGACAGCTGCTAGGTTTCATGGTCCCAGATCACAGCCTCGTATCAGAGCTGTCACCGTAGCCTTTAATACTGGCTGGGAGTTAAAAAATGACAGCCAGCCTAGCGTTCTTTCTCTGCGAGGAGGACTGGGTCCTCCTCAGGTTTGTTTTGATTTCGTTATCACTGTTTCGAGTGGGATCATTGCCGCGGGGGAGCTGGGTGAAGGAAAGGATTTGCATGAAGCTCTTGGTGCTGCAGGGTTGCTAATGGCGAGCGTTATTTCAGCCGGCAGTTAAGTTCCATAATTTTGGCCCTGCTCCTGTGAATGTTCTGTTCCTTAGGGTCATCAGCATCTTTCCTCTTCTTCCATCCCTTCCCCTTCTCCCCAAACTGGTTGGCAATTTAATTGTTTCAGTGGAATATATCCGTCTTGTGAGGTCATCGCTGCATAAGGAGAGGTGATTGATTGCTTAGGTCACTGGGGCCTGTCCCATGCTGGGCTTTGAATGCTGACTTGGAGACCTTGAACTGGACTCTGTGCTCAAAGGCGAGGTGATATGGGTTGCAGAGGGGCATGGTGATGCATTCCCGGCAGCTTGAGTCGCCGAGCAAACAGACTGCTGCATTCTGAACTAGCTGGAGCGCTCTGAGAGCAGACAGCTTCATTCCTAGAGGCACAATATCACAGCAGTCAAGCTCGAGATGTTACAAAAATACAGATAGATCATCATCTACCAGCAGAGCCAGCCAGAATCGGGTGCAACTCCTTCCCCATCCCTGGGTGGACGGAGACTCTACCCGCTTCTCACTAACACGGCTTGCGTGTTTGGCTTCATCCGATTGCTCTTCAGTCAGAACCGATCTTGGCTAGGCATAGAGAAAGCTGGGAGATTCTCAGATTTTAAGGCCAGAGGGACCATTTTGATCATCGAATCTGACCTATAGCAGAGCACAGGCCAGAGAATTTCACCAATTTCATTTCCTGCATCAAGCCCATAACTTCTGATGGAACTGTGCCATTTCTTTTAGAAATAGAGCCACATGAAGGCTCCAGGCAGTAGGGAATACACCACCTGCCTAGGTGAATTGTGCTAGAGTGTGACCCTCTTTATTAATAGTATTGTTCCTCATTTGAATTTGTCAAACTTCAGCATTTTGTAACAGAAGGTTACAGATTGCATTTGATGGGAGGGAGCTACAGCATGGATATTGCCAGCACACAGCTGGCACCTTGGCTCTTTTATTCCTGTGATGGCTTTTATATTTGGGTAGGATTTATCTTTGGGACCATGGTATACAGGAGTGCTGGGCATGGGGAAGGAGGTATTGGCAGCAAATCCTAGGGCTTCCCCGGGGCACAGTAGGAGCTGAACTCTGGAGCTCTGGGTGTCACATTCAGGGTTTAATCTGTGCTCTGTACTTACAGCAGGAGTGCAGCAGGCTTTGCTCCTAGTCACTAGTTAGGATGTAAATTCCCAGCCCCCTTGGTGAATGGGGATACATGCTCTGAGGAATGGTTACCAAGATCTGCTCTTTCATGTCCCAGCAGCAGCGGGTCTGTGCTGTGGGAGACTTACAAAGAGGAAGGAAGCACAGCTGGGTCCCTGACACTGGGCAACAGCAGCAGGATTCGTGCTTCCATCCTGCAAATGCAATGAGGGTAGCTGCTAGTAGATTAGCCCCAGGGATCTCTAGTCTGGATCAGTAGTGGGGCCCATACGCAGTACAAAAGCAGTGTAATTCTTACTCACAGCTTTCAAGCACCAAGATTCACAAACTGAGCTCAATGAAGTGCCCTGGGGAAATAGCTTTGTCATTCACACTCTGTCATCTGTGCATCACAGGACTGGAACACTGCGATGAAGGATATGTACCTAGAGTGAAAATACACAGGTACATCTTTGGACCCTGGGAGTAGCTCTGTCTGGTTTTATCACAATTAGACTTGGGAAACAGATCTGAAAGCAAGAGCAACTGGTGTAGAATCCAGTCTCTCTGTTCCGGCACACAAAGGCCTCTTGAATGGTTTAAGGTGCGTGGATACTGGGATTATATATCCAGGTAGTAAGAGCATTGGTACCCCCTCCTTGTCTCTGAACATCTACCAGTTTATTCAGCATCCACACCATTAGCTGCATACAGAGCTGAATGAAGGGCATTTGTTGCACTTGCCCTCCAACGCAGCAGGGTCTGTGCCCAGGACACAATCCTCACTGTCAGTGGCAACTGCGGAGTGCCCCAGACATGCTCTATCTGCTGCTTTATCAATAAGCCTCAGGGACACCCATGCTCTGTTTTGAACATGGACTCTCTGTGCATAGTGGAGTCCAGCCCTCATTGACTGGCATTTCCATCTGAAACCTTCCTTTGCTCTCATGGCATTCATGCCATAGGAGACACCTCTGTGCTTCTCTCAGCTCCTCCACAATCACACCTGGGTGTGCTAGTGCAGGACACACTCTCAGTCTCCAGCCACAATATGATTAGCAAACCAGCATGCGCTGGCTGAGACTGGTGGGCATTGTCTCATTCCTGCATTCACCTGGAGCCACCTTTGGGGCAGGGGCACCATGAGTCACTTGCTCTGCACCGCTGGCAGCAGGACCCGTGCACAGCAGCGTCTTGGGTCTGGGGCTTACACCCAATATCCTAGCTGTTGCTTCCACTGTATTATGTGTCCAAGAGGAGGCCTGCATCGCGGCTCAGTCCTTCCCCTCAGCTCCAGTTACCTGCTCCATAGGGCTGAAATTTAGACCACTGGGTGTGAAAGCAAGTCAGGATTTGGTTCTGTACGGTTTCTTGTTCCCAGGCTTCAGACCATGGGAACATATGGTGCAGAGTGCTGTTGCTGGAGCTCACAGTGTCAGCTGGGAAGATCTCCATTATAAGACATCCCAACAAGCAAGAAGAGCCCAGTGAGCTGGGCAATCCCCACGTTTCTGCCAGTGGAGCCATCCATGTTAGGAGGAGTGCTAGTGGCTACATGCGCACTTCTAAGGTGCCACACTTCCCTGTGTGACTGGCACTGCGGTCTACTTGCACCTGGAGATCTCCACTCCTGGCACTGTCCAGATCCACATCTCCTGCTTCCTGATGTAAAACATACCACAGCCCCTGATCAACCACTATCCCAAAATGAGTTCCAGGCTTAGCCCCAGGCATTCCGGGCCAACTTGAAACGACTTGGGTGGTTTGTGTGCCCTCTAGCCCAGGGACTTACTCATGGAGCCACCCAACACTTGGAATTCCTTCCCTTTCCAAAGTCCAAAAGAAATTCTGTCATGAATTTGTGTTGCCAGGCGTGATCTTCCATGGTATCATGATCATAATCCAGATGGCCAATGCCTCACCAGCATCTGGCTTTGGAAGAAACTTGCTCCATTCTGCTGCCTCTCTGCAGAGCTGCATTTTAAGAGTCCCCTTCAAGGCTTAGAGGTTCAGGAGCAAAGTACAAAGAAATGTTGAGAATAGCTTCTCTTTTCTCCTCATCTTCATCTCAGGATCCCTCCAGAGACAGATCTTGCCCTGGAGGGAAGGGCAAGGCACATTAGCCGACAATTTTTTTTTTTCTGTGAACTTTGTTTAAATATTTAACAGAAGGAAACTAAAAATATCCCCGGTTAATGCAGCAGGAGCTAGACGGCTACTTACTCTTGGGTGCCCTTCCTCCCAGCCCCTCTCCTCAGGTGTGCATCAGGGCTGTGAGTCCCGTTACCGCAGCAAGCTCTTCCTCCAGCAAGAGGAAGCTTCTTATTCGGGAGGGGCTGCAGTTTCAGCACAGGGCATGGGCTGAGCGAGAGGGAATGGCAGTAACCCCTTGGGAGCCAGGAGGTGCAGTGCAGCGGGAGGTGCAGGCTTGGCCTCTGCGCTGACTCCCTCGACTAAGCATCCCCATTTCTTCCCCATCCCAGCAGCCACAGAAGGGCATGACCGTGGGTTGTTGGCATTCATGCTTTCCCCTTCGTGATGAAGGAGCAAGCTGAGTATCTTGAATGATTTGTGTGTGTGTGCGTGCATGTGCGAAGTCTTTTTGTGGAGAGGATCCCAGGTCAGGCATATAAGAGCACCCCGGGGAAGCGCTGGCGCTGCGCTGTGCCTAGCCAAGGGAAGGGGCAGGCAGCATGAAGGACAGCCGTGCTACCACCGGACTGATGCCAGAGGGTGGCGTGCAACCGGTGCAGAAATCCAGCGGGGGGGACCGGCCCTTAACTCCCTGACGCCCATGCTTCCTGGCGGTGCGCGGCCATGAGAGTGGGAGAGAAAGGGGAGGAATAGGGGAGAAAGGAAGGGATGGGACAGCGCAGAGGGCACTAGGATAAGGAGTGCAGGAAGGTAGTTCCATGTTAGCTAAGATGTAAGTAAATACTAAATATTTGATAGGCATATTTTTGCTCTTAAATTCTTTAGTAAGGCTGGACTTTTCCCACTGATTCACTCTCTCTTTCTCAGTCTTCTTGGTTTATCACTCTCGTGCTTCCCCTCTCGCTCCCTCACTCTGGCACACAATGAAGAGGCTCTTTTTTAATAAATGGATTACACACTCTACACTATAAATAAATACAGGAATTAAGATTCCAACTTGTTCCAGAGATAAGCAAACAAAGATGCTGAATCCCCCTCTCGGCCCTCAGACAGGAGAGTCCCTGGGGAAGCTGCACATGTGTCTCTACACGTGTGCCCCGGTGATGGCACTTTGCTTTCGTGTGCATACGCTAACGTGTGTTTCTGTGCACTACTGGGGGTGGGGGGGACGGTGCACCTCCGAGCAGGAGAGCACAAAAGCAGGAGAGGGTGCGCGTGCGGGTGCATGGGTGCCCAGGTGCCCTTCCCAACAGGGAGCCTGCACATGGTGGCACGCAGTGCCTCCAGGGAGACAGCATTTGCTGCTGGGTGAGGGGACACTGACACCTCGCCCTTTTGTTTCCCAGTGAAGAAGATGAGACAGGATCCTCGCTGAGCACAGACGCTGTGGCATCTGAGATGGAGCCCAGTGCCTGGTAGGTTCACAGCTTCCCACGCTCGCTGGCAACAGGGGAAGACAATGGAGGTGTGGGTGGTGGTATGCTCCCGGCTGCTCCGGGCTTGTCCTTTCGACAGGAGGGACATTTCAGATATGGCTCTCTTTTTCCTTGCCCCCGAACCAACAGCAGGATGCCTCCATTCTTCTGCATCCACTCGCTGCAGCTTTGGCATCTCCTCCTCCTGGTCTCGGCCGTCCCTCCTCCCGGCGTCTGGTCTCTTCGCTCTCGGGGCCCCGCATCCACTCGGCCTCTTTGCACCCGTCGGAGCCCCTCAGCCCCACGGCCCATTTGCATCTGGGACAGGACCTCGCTGCCGGAGAGGGATTCCCGCCTCGCCCCGCGCCAGCGCGCCCTGCCGCCGCGGGGGGGAGAGCTGCGGCACGTCGTGCGGCTGAGGCGCCAGGCGGCGGGCGCCCGCCCGGCCACCCCGTCCGGCTTTGAGGACGGCATGCCCTCCTCTCAGTACCCCTGGGCCATTGTGTGGGGCCCCACGGTGTCGGATGAGGACGGAGGGGACGCCAACTCGGCCAACCCAGGCTTCCCGCCGCTGGGATACACCTTCGTCTCGCCGCATGGGATGGCAACGGCGCAGCCCAACTCCCATTCTCTCCTGCACAACGCGGGGCTCAACCTGCGTGAGACCCCGGCCACCCTGCGGCCCTTCTTGTTTGGGCCCCGGGGGGAAGGTAAATCTGCCTTCTGCTTCTGTCAGCCCCACCCCGCAGGGGCAGGTCCCTGTGCAGAATTCATGGGGTCTCCAGTAGGAATCTCCCTTTGCACTGCTGCTTTCTGGGGACCGGTGGCCATCACATCCCTCTCTCCTGCTCTGTCTCGCAGGTGTGGACCCCCAGCTGTACGTCACCATCACCATCTCCATCATCATTGTCCTGGTTGCCACTGGGATCATATTCAAGTTCTGGTGAGTGTGGTTTGCACTGACGGAGGCTGCCATGATGCTGGTGCTTGCAGATGGGTGGGCAAGAGGACTGTGGGCTTGGGACACATTTGTCCCAAGGGTGCTTCAAGCCGTGGAGAGGTTTGGCACATGGCTGAGCTCTAACGCTGAGCATGGTGGGGTCCCATGAACCTCTCCATCATCAAGAGCTGGAGAGTGTCAGACAGGCACTCTTTACCTCACCCCTTTTCTCTCTCCAAAGTTGGGACCGTAACCAGAAACGCCGGCGCCACTCGGGGCAGCAGAGCGGTGGGAGGCAGCAGGAGAGCCAGCAGCCCCTTGCAGACCTCTCCCCCACCACCGTCAGCATCCTGGGGCCCTATGGTGATTCCCTGGCCCCCACACCAGAGACGGAGGAATCCAGGCAGGGCCAGGAGAAACTGGGGGGCCATGGGAAGAGCACGGCCTTCCAGCTGAACCGGTGAGTGGCCGGTGAGCCAGTGCAGGAGGTGGCGGCAGGGGACAGGGGACAGGCAGGCTGAGCAGGACAAAGGTGCCAGTCAGTTAGAGGTGGAACAGCGTGAGTGCCTGTTGCTAATTCATTTCCGATTCCCTTTTCCCTCCAGAATCCCACTGGTGAACCTGTGATGCTCATGGGAGAAGCAGAGCTGGGTCCCCACACCTCCTGCCACAGCTGGCGAGCACAGCCTCCCGCCGCCTCTGCTACCCCAGGAATAAACAACCTTCTTGTGCCACGGCCCACCACCACACCACCACCATCATTAACTAACTCCACCAGGATGTGCCTGGGCAAATGGACAGGCTGGGCCTCCTTAGCCTCCTGCTGGGGGAAGGTTGGAGACAACCCCACCCCAGCCCACTTAGGACAGGGTGATGAGAGAGCAGGGTGGTGGGAGGGAAGAGAGCTGGTGGTGGTGTGAAACCTCAGCCTCCCTGGCCCATCTCCTAGCACAAACACTTGGATCTCCGTGACTCTCTCACCAGTGCATGCCTAGCATTGGGGGTAGGCAAGGTGGAAAGGCGTACCCCTGTCCCCATGGGCCCTGACCCCTCTGTGTGTCCCTTCCCACGTCGTGTGTTTTGAAGTGAACGTCTGGAGTTCAGTGGCTGCAGGATTGCCCGCCGGGGCTTGGTCTCCCCTCAGCCGGGACTCAGGCGGTGGCAGGGGCTTTTGTTCCTGAGGCCTTGGCCCTCCCGAGGGTCCCAGGGATGGGTGAAGCTTGGGCAGAAGAGGCTCACAAAGCACCTGGGCCCCCTCAGCAACCCACTTCCTAGAAGGAAACATTATCTCCCCTCTAGATGGAAGATATTCACATCTTCCCATTTTCTTTCTGCCTAACACTCTTGGTTTTTTTCTCTTCAGCTTTTATCTTTTGTCATCTCTCTGTCCCCAATTTTTTTCTCTCACTTCCTCCCCCTGCCACTTCTCTTGCCAGTTAAAGTTGGAAAAGGTTCCTTTAGCTTTCCAAAAGTTTTGATCTCTTGGAAGCTTCCTTGCTGTCCCCTTCCACCCCTCAGTCTGCTTCAGAAAGGTTTTCCTGAAGAGCCTCAGTCTATGGTGATGTTCTTCAGAAAATCCCAGGCGAAGCCCTCTGCCCAGCATGTTATTTAGGAAGCATCCTGTACACTGGGATACTGCTGAAGCAGCTGACGCATGGCATGCAGATGCTGCTGGGCATGAGGAACTTGAGGTTGATGGGCAGAGGTAAGGAATTGCATTCAGACACTCATGCCACAGGCAACAAGCAGCAGCCATGACTCCCTATGCCTGGGATGACAAAGAGCAATTTAGACTTGACCTTGGGAACATTTGGAGGGTTGCCAAGTACTGCTGGTAATCTCCCCTGGAATGCAAGATGACTGGAGACCCATGAGGCAATGCTCACCAAGGGCATGAGGGAGGGGACAACCTTCATTATGTCTCAGCTGGTTGGGGAACAAAACCAGTGGCACAGGTATTGGTGCAAACTGGTTGCCTGAGCGTGTACTTCAGGGCTGTGGTGGTCTGTAAGGCCAGCAGGCACGCTGTCAGTCACTTGTGTGAGCAAGATCAGTGCGTCTCAACCTCTTCCCATGGGTGTCACTTCAAGGAGGGGTGGAATGGCAAATTTCAGCTTAATGACAATAGTTGCTCTCCCTTGGCTTCTGTGGTCACAGACTCCATAATGACAGACACTGAACTGATATGATGCAGATTTTGGTTAAGTTGCCCCTATACTGTACAAACACCTTCAGCTGCTGCACTGATGTGGCCAGAGTCAGAACTCACCCACAATATGAAGGCTCTAATGGACCATACAAGGTCCCTGACAAAAGTCATCTTGGAGAAAAGGAAATGGCTCTTTCATCTTTTATCTCTGTAGTAAAAGCTTGTTCTTAATAGGACAAAGCACAGGGAATTTCTTGAGAGGCCTGGTTCTGCCCATTTACCCAGGTGAGCTGTTAGGTGATCTCCAGTCCCAGCTGACTCACCGTGAAGGACATTTAAATGAGAGTGTAAATTGCAATAAGCTTTGCAAAAAACAGTAGAGATTTGGTGAAAATGACAGGTCAAATAAAATTACTGGCTTATTAAACGCACAGAATGGTTGAAAGATGTAGGTGGAAAAGGACTCTGGAGGTCTCAAGTCTAAGCACAGGTTGAGCCTCCACTTGTAGCAAGGGATATTATTGCTTTACTGCAGATTGATCTATTACTGAGCCTTTTCATTATTCAGGCTCCATTCAAGGCTTTGGTGGGAGATCAAGCTGTGGATGGGCAGAGAAGGGGCAGATGGCTGTTCAGCTGTTCCTGCCCGCTGTTCCCCCTCTTGCTGGGACATCAGCATTGGGGAAGGACATCTGCATGCAGTTTGCAAGAGGCTGCACTGCTTATTGCTGGCAGTTTACGATATAATGCCTTGAACTGGTTTAAGTAATCTTCCAGGCCAGATTAATTAGATTGCTCTTTGATCAATAGTGTTTGTTGAAACAAGGCCAGAGTTTAGACTCTACCACTTCAAGGGCTGTCCTTGGACTTTCCCTTTCCACATGCTGAATGGGGAGAAGGTCTGTATGAAAGTGCCAGGGCACTGCAGGAGGCGTAGTGAAAACATTTTCCAGCACTGGATGTGGGGAAGCCCTGTGCTCTGCTGGCCTGGCTTTTGTGAACTCTGAAAACAAATCAGATTTTGGTGGTTTGGGGTTTTTCTCCCCCTTTAACACGTCTCTGCTTTTGTATCTCCAGGGAGTGAAGCCTTTCACGGATACTGTGGTAAGGGGGAAGCTGGGGAATGCGGTAGGGAAAACTCTTACAATGACAAAAGCTTGGATATGCTAAACATCTTTTCCAAGAGCACTTTTTCTATTCAGATATGTCTTTATGACAGTCATTTACTCTCTCACATAAACCAGCTTAGGTAAGGGAAACAGCTTCATTGTCCTGCCCAAACGTTCATTGCTACTCTTTGTCCCTGGAACAAAACATTCGAAACACGTGTGGACACACCAGCTTCTTCCAGTCAATAAATAATCTCACTGGATCTGTTTTCTCCGTGGCTGGAGCTTTACAAATCATCTTCCCCTATGCAGACTGGAGCCAGAGCACGCCCGCAGTGTCCTCTCTGGCACAGGCTAACAGTCTGTGAGATGCACACACAGGTAGATTGACAGCACCAAGTACCAAATGAGGACAGAGGCCAGCACCTTCTCAGTCACAGCCCATCAGGTTTCCCTGTCTTCTACCCGACTGGAGGAGAAAGATCTGGATTCATTTTTTCCAGTGGAAATTTTGCAGAGAAAGGTGTGTGTGAAAACCGACTGGAAATGTTCTTGGCCTTGGGCTGAGCCTGCCCAACATTTCTGTGCAATTGAAAGGGAACATCCAGGTGGGCTGGGTGAGTTGAAGGAACCACATCTCTGCTGAGCTCCTGGAGGGTCCTGGCTTTAACACAAGCGTGGTTTCTCTTGTGAGTGCAGTGGGAAGACCTGAGGGAGAATCTCTCCCCTCTGCCCTGTATTGTTTTGGAGCAGGAACTGGACTCTCCCCCTGTTTACCCAGCAGTGGTATGGTCACAAAGCCAAATCCTGCTTGGGCTTTCCTGTCTTGTTGCTTGCAACTGGTAGACAAGGGAACACACCTCCAGTGTGTGCTTCCACACCACTCTTCTGGTCCAGTTTCCAGGGACTCACATTCAAGTACCCCACAACTTCTGAGAGGGCTATCTACCTCTTCCTCAATGGCACCTAAGTGCCCTTGCAAATCTGGTCCCTTCATTCCCCACTCCCTTTCCAGATAAGGAAAAATGCTTGGAAAGGAGCGGTTTGTTCATTCCCTGCAAGTTCTTAAACACAATCACCTCCAGACTGTTCTGAATTAAACTGTGGTTTTGTTCTTTCGCTCTGACAAACCACATCTATGGCACAGCCTTAGAGCCGAGTCCTGCAGCACAAAAGCCCTGGGCCAAACTCCAGCTCCCCAGTTGCATCCCTGCTGATGTTTCACTGTAGCCCTAGCCCTACCTTGGCAAGATCGTAGAGGGGGGGCCCCTCCTACACCAACTGCTGCTCTCTACTCCTTTTTTCCTGTTGTTTTTCCTCTCCTACTGTTTTCCTGCTTCCCGTGCCTGTCCATGGTCTCCCTCCCGGTTATCTCCGCTCTCCTACTGTTTCGCTCTCCTCACTCCTCTCTTGTTCTCCCTTTGCCACTCAGTCTCGTTCTGCTGCGGCTCCCATCCTCTCCTCTGTCCTCCCTCCTGCTTCCCCGCTCAGTCTCGCTCTTCCCCCTCCCCTGCCCTTGTGTGCTGTGATACATATTTTTGTAGGATTTCTCTTCTCCTCGTGGTGAAATATTCAATTCTTGTGGGATGTTAGTTTCAACATTTTTAAATAAACCTTTGCAAAATACTGAAAGCACAGTTCTTGCTGCTGTGGAAGAGGCTGCAGTGGAGATGTCAGGGTGGGATGAGAGGGACTTCACCTTAGGCAGACCCCACTGGGATGAGGGCTCAGACATCTGGCACACCACAGTCTCTTCTAGGGTGGTGGGCAGGGCCAGTTGCACTCACATCCATCTTGCCTTGGTCTTCTTGCTGGCCAAAGAGGCTCTTTAACTCTCCTCATGCATTTCCGCAGGAGGTGGCCCCTGATGGAGGAGGCCTTGCACACCCACTTCTCCACCCAGAGCGGTTGCTCTGCCTCCGGAGCTGCTGCATCCCAGCCACGCTCTGGGGCTTCTTGTCACATGGAGGTTTGTGCTGGGAGCCAGGGTGGCCGGGAGAGGTGAGAGAAGCTGAGGGGAAGGCAGGGAGACGAGCGATGCAGGCGCAGAAGCCTCCCTCACTCTGTTCCCCGCGGCTGCCTCCGCAATTTCTATTTACAGCCCTGCTGCCTCCCCTCCTGGCCACAGTGCTGCTGCTGCTGCTGGTTTCCAGGGCTGCTCTGTAATTAAGCATCCTTGTCTCCTGCAACTCCTCCACTTTGCAAACCCGGGCATGATTGGTGCTGGCGTGAGTGCAGAGGGGATGCTGGAGACCAGCACCAGGCACAGTGGTCACTCCAAAGGGCCACTCCTCAGCAGGGGCAGGAGGGTTTCTGGAGGCTGGGGCTGGTCCCTGGCCCCTGTTGCCTCTGCACGCTTGGTGTCTGAGTCCTTCAGGTGTTGGAGGGATCCTCTGCTTTACTGTTGGGGGAAGGAGAAGGGTCTCCAGATCAGGCCTGTCCTGGAGTCTCTGCTCACTGGAAGGACCCAGGACCACTGCCTGCAGAGGGCCAGAACCCTCCGCATGGCACCCTGTGCCCTGGGCATGATCTCTGTGAGCTGAAGAGGCTAACGGCACCTCTTCTGCCTCCACGTCAAGCGTGTGAGGATGGAATCCCTCACCCCTGTTGCTTTAGGTGGCTGGTCACCCACTGCCCTGGCTGATCCTCTCCAGACAAGCGCATACAGTGGCTCTAGGGCTGAGTAGGCTGGAGAGACTTGAGTGAGGAGGCAATAAATTCTCACTGTGCTGACATTACAGACTCATGTACTCATCAGTGCAGTGAAATGTCTTGCACTAACCTCATGTGCTTCCAGCCAGAGCTTCAGCCCTTCCTCCTGATTTCTCTGTCATCAGATGTTTTCTTTCGGTGCCCTCTCTGCACAGGCTGAGGCTGCAGGCGCTCAGACATTCCCTTTCTTCACCAGGACTCTCTCCATACCTCACAGGAGAAGCAACATAAGCTGCCCCTTTTTTCTTCTGGCTTCCTGACACACATAGTCCCTGGACTTGTCCCTTCCCATCACTGCTCCCTTCTACATCACTCTTGCCCACCTGCCCTTGTTGACTTCCCACCCTTCTAGTCTGGTCCCAGCCCTGCCTCCTTCCCCAACATCTCCCCTCTTTCCTGGTCTCCAGTTTTGTCTCCTTTCTTAGCATCCCCTCAGCATTCTGTTCTCCAGCAGGGACCTAGAATGGAGAACTGCACGCTGAATGAGGGGAGCAGAGATGGGAGAAATGGATGCAACCATTTAAATAAAAGAAAAACACCTAAAAACTACAACCACATCAAGACATATGAAAATCTCCCAACAAATGGTCAGAAACCAGCATGAGGCATCGCTGACCGCTGTGATTTCCTGAGAAAGAAAGTACTTCAGAAAAAACATTATGAAAACATCTCCCAAAGCTGGGATTCCCTCCAGCTGAGCGCCTTCTATAACCTGCAATAAATTATCCCATTATGAGAGGGAAAAAAAAACCCAACCCAGGCAACTGTCAGCTGGAAGTGCCTGTCAGTGCAGGGATTTGGCAGCAAGCTCAGCACCCATTTGCCTCCCCTGCTCAAGGAGCTTCTCCAGAGTTGGGGCTGGATGTTAGGACTCCATGTGCTCCTGCTCTTCCCCACTCCCCAGGTCTGTCCTGTTGGTTGTTTGCACCTGGTGTGCCATTGCAGTGTGCCCTGCAAGAGAGCCAGACTGACATTATGGGCAATGAGGGCAGTGTGGGAAAGCACTGTGGAGCTGTGGCCATCCCTGTGCTCGCTGGGGCCATGGTGTGGACTGGGCATGGCAGCATGTACAAGCTCTGCTAACTCAAGTGTAAGCCTCAGCGAGGAGGCGATGGACAGCTTAAGGCAGAGGTATCTCCACACTCTCTAAGGGGATGTGGCTGTGTAGATGGCCATTTAATTAGGAGCAATGCACAACTTGAAACTGCCATAAAGAATCGCCCTGAAACAAGAAACCACTCATTTCAGCATCATGTAAAGGAAGCTGAGTAGTTCCCTTGGTTCACTCGTGCTTTGATCCTCAGAGGCAGAATTGAATCTTTATTGAGGGCTGCTGTGTCTCTGAGTGCACATTGCACTCAGTGAATAATAGGCCATTCAGTGACGCATTCCACATTGATCCAAAGCCCAGCTTTATCTGGGAGTGACCAGAATACAAGCAAAACCATCTTCAACTTCAGATCAATCCCCACAAGGGATACGGCAGGGAAAGAATTGCCAGTTCCTGCTCTGTGGCCTTGTCTTGCATCTCTGTGGCTTCTAGTTAGAGCTCCAGTGGCAGGGGAGTAGATGCTCTAGGCCAGCCCATCTAGTCTGAAGGCCAAACTTCATCAACGCCTGGGCATACCACAAGGGTTTAACAAACAAGTAAGCCTGGCTGACTCATTTTCTGAATGTCAGAAGAACACAGTTTGATGTCTATAGCATGCACTGGTCAAATCTCCATTACAGCCTGGCCTGGCTGAAGAGATGATTGGCTCTCCAGTTAGGTTGCCTAAGGAAGTGTGCTTGGACAGGCATTGCAATTCTCTCAGGTACCATCTGAGATTTGGTAAAGGGACCCAGAAAGTAGGAGATTCCTGCACCCTTCTCAACCCAAGGGGCAGTCAGTGGAGGGTGTCCTCTGCTAGTGCCAGGGGAATCATTCAGCCTAGCCAGGTTAGTGCACTGTGAGTGCACACAGCTTTGGTCGAATGTGTTTATTAACCAAAACATGCCTGCAGTGCCTAAACACAGCTACAGTGGAGGCTTGTGCCAGTCTCATTACATCGATTCGGACCCATTTGGCAACACCAGGATGAGATATGAGATCTTAAGCCTGAAACGGTTTCTTTCTGATGCCTTTTTCTGCTTTGCCAGTTCCTTTCTTGTGTGACATATTGCATGTGAGCGAACATCACACAAATGAGGGCTGAGGCTCTGGTTAGCATTACCTCGTGTTGGCTGGATACACAGCAGGAACTGTAAGAGGTGGTAGAGAGGTGTCATTCCTTCCTTTACAGTGAGATGTCTCTTACACCAAGCATCCATGGTCTCCATGACAAAACTGAGGACCAAAAAGACTGTCCTGGCTAAATGGGGGTTTCTTGTAGCTTCTCACACTGGCCAGCTTACCTGTAGCTAACTGCATGGTGCAGTAATTTTGAGTGCAGCAAACAAGGAAGAGACAGATTCTCCCCTAGTACTTGCAAGTTAGAAGAGATCTGGGATGAAATGGTGATGAAGCACAACACTGCCTCTTCCAGGGTTTTGGTGACAGCTCTTTGCTGATGCTCAGGCAGTCCTGGGGAGAGAAGCAAATTGGCTAACTAAAATACAAGGAGCTGAAGCTGTCGAGCAAAAACCTAAGGAGAGAGAGTTATGAGGGAGCAGGAACATGAGGAAAGACAGGAAAAGGCAGGATGAAGAGAGAGTGGGCAGAACCAGTAATTGTAGCTAGGATTAAAAGAAGGGACAGGAAGGGGAAGTAGGATCACAGGAAAAGATCAAGATGGAAATTGAGAACAAGGGGACTTTGAAAGAGCCAGGGTAAATGAAGACAAGATGGGTGAAGCAGGGGTCTGGGAGCTCATGGGGACTGGAGTGATGCTGATGTCGAAGCCCTGGTTTAGCCTGAAGCACTTACCTGATTCTTCTGATCCTTCCAGCTGCCTCAGAAGCAGCAGCTGGATCCTCCCCTGCTGCCACCTTGAGAGTGAAGGGGAAACAGATGCAATTGTCCATGCTCATGGCTCAGCCTTCAGAGCTCAGCCTCACTACTGCAGTGCAGATCCAGCCCATGTGTCAGGCACACAGGATCGTCCTAAAATGTAAGTGAGGGGGTAAAAGTATCTTTTTCAGGTTTAAAGGTCTCAGCACTCCTGACGTTTGCCCTGAAGGATGATGCATTCCCACATAAGGGATGTTGTTCCCTTTTCTTGCCAGCTTCCTTTTCTAATGTCAGTTTTTTGGTCATCATTTTCCAGGAGCTGAAGTGGAGGCCACACCATCTGATCTACAGAGACACCACGAACTAAGCCACAGGGATTGCACTCTGACCACACACAGCACTGAGATCAGCAAAATGAGGCTGTTGGTGTCACAGAGCCATTATATTGGCCTCTGACCATTACCACTAAAGGGCAAGACCAGCATGATGAGAGAGGAGCTCCTCAGACTCGGAAACAAATGCACTGCAAAGCCCAGGAAGAATGACACATGAGAAAAGTGTTTTGCAAAGATGAAGCCAAGGATGCAAATGTGAAGGAGTGACTCTGACATGATACAGTGAGCACCATCCTCTGCACCAGAAGGGCCCGGTGAAAAGTAGCTCAAGCTCATGTAATGATAATGTGAATGCAAGCATCTATCAGGATGGCAGATGAAGGAAGAGGCTGGTGTTTCACAATTTCTGAGCTGACTTTGCATCTTGGGTGGTTGCTGCTGTTTGTTTTCTTCTGTGGTAATTCCAGGTCATTTCCCTGCACAGCTCGCTGCACTGATTTCACATACCCACCCGAGCTGTGCTTACTGTTTAAATATGTGAAATTGCAGGCGACTCCATGTGACGTCTTATGCAAATTGCTTCTTGTGTTCCTGTGCATATTTGAAGTTAATTTGGGTCTGATCACAACTCTGACTCTGAAGTCATTGTTTAGGCTGAGCACCCACCAACTCTCCTGATCCTTACAGTTATCTCCAGAGCAACAGCTTGAGCCTTGCTTGCCTGCCTCTGCCTTGATCCAGAGGCAATGTGCACTGGAGGTGATGTGGCTTAGATAAAGGTCACATTCCAGGCCTCTGCTGATTTTGCCAGTGCAGTCAGAGAGCAAGTATTTAATGGGGAAGATGGAACTCCAAACTCATGTCCCAGAAAGGTCCTGGGATGATTTTTAATCCCTGCAGAGCCAGGCTAGACTCCAAACAGCAAAATGCCATCCAGCGGTTCAATAGCTCACTAAAATGTCCAGCAGCATCTAGGCTTAGAAAAAAGTATGGTGTTATAACTCCATGAATTAAAGTTGCTTTCTGAAGTACCTTGTTTCTTAAAGACGTGCCTTCTATGGCAGCGAATCTGCAGATGCAGGCAAATGCTCTACTTACAGGTACTCCGTGTTCTTAAGATCAGATTTCATTAAAACATCTACTAAATGCACCAGCCATAACACAGGCAGCAGTACAATATCTACACTGATCTCTGAACACATACAAGCCATTTCAGCAACATTTTTCATGCTAATTTTCTCTTTTCTCTTCTGCCTGGTTATGAGTCAGCAGCTAGGCTTGAAACCCTTAACCTTCACTATTGAGGAAGATGTGCACATCGCTCTGGCAATGCCTTAATCTTCTACTAAAATAAAGAACAGAAAAGAGAGTCAACCACTGAGTTTATTGTAACTCCCATTTTATCCCTGTCTTGTATAATCCACTGTGACCAGGCAGTGAAGGATGCAAGGATTTCTGTTTTGGGCAGTTGAGTGTAGATGGGTGCTTAGAGGCAGCAATGGCTGGGAGCTGTGTGCTATGTCCCAGGGCTGCTGGTGTCCAGGGCTGCTGGTGTCCAGAGCTGCCAGTGGGAGGAAGCGAGGCAGGATGTGCTCCAAGGCAGATGCAGCTGGTTCACTGCAGCACCCAGCCTGTGGCTGGCCTGTGACCGCTGCTGACATCTTTCCTTGACAGTTGCTCCTGGGGCATCCCCTTCTTTCATCCCCTTTTGCCATCCTGTGCCAAGCTGGTCTCATCCAAGTGACTGCCCTCTTTGGGAACAGGGTGAATGATGGGTACCCAGGCTGGGTACTAAGCCTCAGTTGAAGAAGATGAGTGAAGACAATAGAGGAACTTTCCTCAAAGCCCCAGAGTGCGCAGCTCATAAGGGCACACGCTCCCCTGGGCTGCGGTGATGAGAAGCCTTCTTTTACTCATCAGAAATGCCCTCAGATCTGCAAGACACCCAGCCACCTCCTGAGGCAATCAGTTCTGGGCCTGCCTGTCACACACTGTCCCCTCCAATCTCTCTGCTGTGCACTGAAGGCGGCCAGGATGTGCATCCTGCACTCACTGAGTAATTGCAGCCCTGCAGCACTCTCTGCAGTGTCCCCAGCACAGCATCGCTACAGGCTCAGCCAGCACCATTTCCAGGTGAGCCTTGGGCACCTGGCTTGGCTTGTGCCGCTTTAAGAGCAAAGTCGTTATGAAAATGTCCTGCAGTTGCATAAAGAGGGAGGACTGGCAGAGATCTCCTGGCCTGTGACAGCCCCACTGCACACTCTTGCTCAGAGACTTCCAGTCTTCCCAAAGCAAGTTCAGCCTCCTGGCCTCACTGACGCTGCTGAAAGGCTGTTCCAGATCCTCGCACTGGCAGGTAGCAAGCTCCTAATTTCCAACCTCAGTGTACCCATGGCCCAGCCTGTGAGAATTTATTCTTGTGCCAGCATTGTCCTCAGGCTTAAATTCAATGTCGAAAACCTTTGTTAACACAGAGTTAATGTTGCTTGGTGATAGCTCATTCCTTCCCAGAACATTATGTTCATCAAAACGCAAACTTGTGGAAAAACAGGACATTTGGAGTTAAAGTACATGCCCAGGGAACCTTACTTCTGCCAGAGGGACTGCCAGCTCTCCCCCTGCATTCACTGCGTCAAGTGTAGAGCGTTCTGCGATGACTGGAGGCAGCATTACCTGGGACACGTTGCAGGACTGTGAGCACTGGAGAGGGTGAGCAAGGACGGGAGAGCCAGTCCCTTGAGAGCAGGCATGTGGGCATGTCTGACTCCCATCACCATGATGAAAGGCAAAACGTTTCTGTCCATGGAATACCCAGGCACTTTTCAGTGCAGCACTTCCAAGGACAGAGGATGTGACATATGATAAGGGCATCCTGGGGTAAAGATTTCACCAGACAATTCTGTAATAGCACCGAAAGGAAGAACTGGCAGGCAGGCATCAGCTCATAAAACCACATCAGTGCTCTGGGAAGAACAGCCCCAGGGGTGGCCGAGAGAGCACACCCCAACCCACTGCACTGTAAGGGACAGGAGGGGGGACAGCAGTCTCCAGCAGAAGCTAAGCTAGTCCAGCAGATTTGGCTCTCCCACAGCTGAGGAGGATTCATGCGATTCTGGCAGCAGCAAGCTGTTTGCCCTTTCAGGCAGTTGGAGTCATGCTGTTTCTACCATGGAGGCTGCTGTGTCTAAGGTGAAGGATGCTAGGGGGCTGCCGTGAGCTTCAGCCCCATCCTGGGCTCTCCATATTAAGAGCAGGGAATTCAGGCCAGGATTACCAACAGGGCCACAGAGATGCACACAAGAGCCAGGACTGAAAAGTTTTGCAGTTTTAATACATGATGATCACAGAAACTTCAAGCACAGAAGCCTTTATTTAATGGCCAGAGGGACTCCCTCTCTACACCTCTCCCCAATTATCCATGCTGCTGCCTTTTCCAGCTCACCTTCTTCACTGCATTAAACCTTTAGTGCTTTAGAAACTCCTAATGTTTAAACAAGTTTCTTACAGTCTTTGCTGCTGGATATGTTTTCCTAAGCGGCGCCTTACAGGAGGTTCAGTACAAAGTACAGCCCACGGATCAGGTCCTGCCCTAGACAGGCTGCTCAGTGTCCTTTTGTCCAACCAGGCTTTGTGCTGGACTCTTGACCTCTGGCAGTTTTGGGATGTCAAGCAGCATTTCTTACATTTATCGCCTACTTTCCATAGTTTTTTATATGTAGGAACTGCCCTCTGCCTAGAATGGTGCCCTTGCTGACCCAGCAGCTGGCTATGCTGAATGGGAAGGAGGCACTTGGACCTGCAGAGCTCTAACTGCTGTAGTCTGACCCAGGGACTTGCTGCTTCCAATGAGGAATTGGGCAGGAAATGTGTGCCTCTGGGTCCCATATCTCTCCAGGCAGAATACCTGGCAACTTCAGGATTCCTCAAAGTCATATTTAAAGTTGAGGTGCTTCCACCTGGAGAAACAATAAATAATCCAGGAGCTCAGCTTTTGGGTCTATCAAAAGGCCCCAGGAATAAGTTTGCAACTACTGCATGCTCATCTTGAATACTGGAAACCTACTTGGAAACCAGACTGCACTGTGAAGTGTGAGTGACATAAAGATGGAGTGTACAAAATGAGAAAAGGCCAGTGCTCTGTCAAACAGACAGAACACACTTATAGATACAGGCAGCTGGACCTGCTTGCCACTGAATCAGAAGTACCACATCAGATCCTGATGGAATGCACCCACAAGTGCTGAGGGAGCTGGCAGATGTCATTGCAAAGCCACTCTCAATAATCTTTCATTGATCGTAGCACCTGGAACAAGTACCTGAAGACTGGAGGAAAGCAAACATCACTCCTATCTTCAAGAAGGGCAAGGAGGAGGACTCAGTGAACTACAGGTCAGTCAGACTCAGCTTGATCTTTGGGCAGATGTTAGAGCAGATAATCATGGAAACCATTTGCAAGCACATGGATGACAAGAAAACCATCAGGAATAGTCAGCATGGATTCATCAAGGGGAAGTCATGCTTGACCAACTTGATAACATTCTACAATGAAATGATTTGCCTGGTAGACAAGGGGAGAGCTGGGGTTACTGCTTACCTCCACTTCAGTAGGGCCTTTGACACTGTCTCCCATAACATCCTCACAGACAAGCTGTTGAAGGCTGGCTAAGCAGAGAGTGAGGTGGATTGAAAACTGGTTGGGCCCAGAGAGTGGTAATCAGTGGTGCAAAGTCAAGTTGGAGGCCAGTACCTACTACTGACCCCTTATACACCAGGGCTCAACAATACTTGGTTTAGTCCTGTTCAACATCTCCACTGATGGTTGATGGGGCCAGTTTGCTGATGACACTGAACTGGGATGAGTAGCAGATCCACCAGAGAACCATGCTGCCATCCAGTGGGACCTCAATAGGCTGGAGAAATCAGCTGTCAGGAACCTCATGAAGGTCAACAGCAAGTGCAGAGTCCTGCATATGGGGATGAACAAGCCCATGCACCAACTGGGTGCTGGAGAGCGACTCTTCATCAGGGGCTGTAGCGATAGGACAAGGGGTGATGGGTTCAAATTGAAACAGTGGAGGTCAGGTTGGATATAAGGAAGAAGTTCTTTACTGTGAGGGTGGTGAGGCCCTGGTGTGGGTTTCCCAAAGAAGTGGTAAATGCTTCATCCTTGGCCATGTTCAAGGCCAGGTTGGACAGAGCCTTGGAGCAACCCGGTCTAGTGTGAGGTGTCTCTGCCCATGGCAAGGGGTTGGAACTGAATGATCTTAAGGCCCTTTCCGACCATAACTATTCTATGATTTTACGGTATGCCGGGGACCACCTAGCTGGGAAGCAGCTTACAGAAAAGGACCTGGGGTCCTGGTGGACACCAAGTTGAATGGGAGCCAGCAGAGAAGGCTAATGGTATCCTGGGATGAATAATAGACAAAGTGTCGCCAGCAGGTCAAGGGAAATGATCCTTCCCCTTTACTCAGCACTGGTGAGGCTACACCTGGAGTCTTGTGTCCAGTTCTGGGTTCCCCAGTAGAAGAGAGACATTGGCATACTGGAGAGTCCAATGAAGAGCTGCTAAGACGATTAAGGTACTGGGCACATCCCTATGAGGAAAGGCTGAGAGAGCTGGGACTGTTCAGCCTGGAAAACAGAGGGCTCAGGGGGATCTTAACAATGTGTATAAACACCCGAAGGGAGCATGCAAAGAGGAGGAACCCGGGCTCTTTTCAGTGGTGCCCACTCCGCTTGATGTCCTAGGGCTGTGTACTCTGTAGCACTAATGCAGCCATGGCTCAGGAGATGGCAGTCTGAGGCTGCCCACAGTTATGCTTTCTTGCAGTAGGTGCAGAATGACTTCCTGCCCCGGTGGAGGTGGAATGAGGGAAGGATAGAGCTGGTATGGGGAAGAACTTGATGGTGGGGAAACCGTAACCTGCTCTGCTTCTCATCAGGAGCTGTTCCCTCCTGCTATACAGCTACATGCCTTGCCTGAACTGGGGTAAAAGAAGTGTCCACATATGTGATATGGGTTGAGAAACGGTGGAAAGCTTGCAAGATGTGCTGTGACAAGGTAACACTACTGCTGCTGAGCTTAGCGCTGTGGGAACTACAGCATGAGGAGGACAATGAAGTAATCCTGGCAGATAAGCTGTCCACAGTGCAGTGAGAGGAAGCGAGGCAGCTGGTGAGTGTTCCCTGATGATGTTGTAAACACATGTGAAAAATTACTTCCCTGAACATTATGTTCACCTGAAACTTGGGAGCCCTGCCCAAAGGGATCTGCTCCAGACGCTGCGAAAACCCTGGGATACACTAAAAGGGCAAGAGCTGCTGAAATCAGTAAAGCCACTCAGAGTGCTGCAGCCCAAGCCTGTTACTCTAAAAAGCAGGCAGTGTGTCTGAGACCATAATGAATTCCAGAGGGGTTCACAGTGCACAGACTTGATGCACGTCTGATGTTACAGACTGTTAAAACACTTGTAGCAGACCATGCTTCCATGCTTTTGGCGCTTACCCAAGGGGCTCCTGGTAGACCCTGTTATGCCCAGAATCCCAGCACTGCATTTTATCCTGGTTGGATTTGCCTCCTGCCCCTTCACCTTCCCACAACCCCAAGCCCCTTTCTCATTCCTGTCAAGCAGCAGCTGCATGTATAAACTCGCTTCCCCTCCGACATGTTCTTCAAACCTGAAAACAGCTCCCTCCAATGCCAATTCATCAAGAAGATCAAGTTAAGCCCATCTGACCTCACTGCCTGACAGGGTAACTGCCCTCATGGACCTTGGGGGGATGTAGAAGATGTGATACATCTTGACTTTGAGGCTTTTGATACAGCAAAAGGCACGAAGCTCTCATAAACCAACTATGGAAAAAACCCCACAGTCAGAATGGCCAAAAGGTGCATGCAATTGCCAAAAAGGATATGCAGCTGGTTTGGGGAGATTGCGCTGTCAGAGTGGAAAAGCACTTTCCAATGGGGCCACGGAAATCCACAGATTCATTTTCATCAGTGTAAGCTTAAGCTGTGTGGTAGGAAAAGCTTTTTAAAGCATCGAGCAATAAAACGCTGGACTAGATTGGCCAAGGGAGCCCTGTCACTGGAGGCTGTTGAGAACAGGTTCAACAGATATCTGTCAGGGATGAGTTGTGCTTACTTAATCTTGTCGCTGGGTCAGGAGGATGAATTAGAGGATTGCCCGAGGTCTCGTCCCAATTTCATGTCCCCCAATTAAATTAAATAAACCTCAGAAGCCACTGGCAGAAGCAAGCCCCAGCAAGCTGTCCTCACTGCATCCCCCCCCAGGTCAGACATTAGATCAGCATTAACCTCATCCAGGTTCAGGATCTATTACTGACCACCACCACCCCCAGCCCAGGGTTGAAAACAACAGGCCCTTTCAGCTCTCTGCTGTCTGCACAGGCCTGTGTGGTACACGTAGTTCAGAGGGGCTTTTGCTTGTTTCTCCAAAGAACCAAGCCTTTTCTGAGCTGCTGGGTTTCACATTTCCTTCCTCAGAGGGCTTATGGGAGTGGGCATTATGTGAGAGAAACACCAAGCAGTCACTTGCATAGAGAACTTAAGATTTGGTCTATTCTCTTACCCTTGAAGGAAAAACACTTTAGGAGATGGGGTAGGACAATGTGGGTTTGTGGGCCTGTGTTCAGCACCTCTTCTCATTGTGCTAACCTGCTCTGCCTGCCAAGGAAGCAAAGCTAATTGCAAAAAGAGGTAAATCTGTGCCATAAAAAGAGCCAAACTCTGAGGAAAAAGGGACTATGCAACTCAATCATGGCCAAGATCCTTCCCTTCCCTAATGGCTCATTTTATGGGCACAACCCTGTATATAAAATGGATTTCTAAAGAGAAGTTCACCATTTCAGCCTTTTGCTAAGCTAAAGAAGCCAAGCCCCCTCCATGCCCACTCACACAGGGAGCAAGGGGAGGCACGCAGACAGACTCCGTTATTCTGGCTCCCCCACACTGCTTCCAGTCCTCAGCCCGCTTCCAAATATGGGTGACAAATTGTATATAGCATCCTAAATAAGATTAACGCAATGATCTCTTTAAGGCTGTTGTCTTTGTGGTCGCATCAGAGCTTTATAATCATCTCGTGAATGATAAATGCACCCAGATCTGTCTTTCCTTCTGTCATTTCTAACCAGTGAATCTCTGTGTGAAAGACATGCCTGCTAGCAGGAGCGAAGAACAGGACCTCACACTTCTCCGCTCCAGACTGTAATTCTTCTAAATGCATTTAATCAGCAAACTTCTTTTTCATGCTGCTTTTTGCTGAGCTAGAGCCATTACTGCAAACAGAATATTCCCAAGGCCGGTAACATTCCTCCATGGTGGCAGTTCCCTTCAGACTCCACACATCATCTGCCTTTCCCTGCATTTTACGCACCCAAAATTTCTCCTGCTAATTCCTTTCCCTTCAGCTGATCCAGCTGCCTTCCAGCCCTTACTGTATTAAATGCCCTAGTGAAATCCAGCTGGATTAGATTTACTGAGTTCTTTTTTTTTCATCCAGGTAAGGTAAAGGAGGTAAAGAAAAGGATCAAGTTAAGGGCACACAGTGCTTTTGTTGATAAACCGATTCCGTATTTGATTCCATTTTCCACTTACTGCTGTAGCTTTAATTTTGTTTTCCTTCTGTAATTTGTTCTTAACCTTATGCTCTATTGAGACTAGACTAATGGGTTTGCAGCTGCCCAGAGTACTTTGTTTTCTCTCTTCCTGAAATACAGCTCCCTTTTTCCAGCCCTGGCATGCTTACCCTGAATTTGATGGATATGCTGCAAATCTTTGCTCCCAAAACTGCAGTTCCTCAGCCAGTTTTGAACAAACATAAATATGGAGGTGAGCTGCTGAGCTCCATCTTCTCTGCAACTCTCCTTTAGGTAGGAGAAGACAGCAATTAGACTCCCCCTTGACCTTCTCTCTTCATCAAACCCAGCTCCCCCAGCTTCTCCTGTCCTCCAGCCCTCCACTGTGGGGCCCTTCTGCTGGCTATGCTGCAGTTCTTCAACACCCATCTTATACGGAGGAGCCAGTCCTGGGTGTAATCCTCCATATGGGGCCCTATACCTCTCAAGTGGATGGGAATAATAATTTCCTTTGATCTGCTGATGACACCTTTGCTAATGCAGCCTAGGCTGCAGGGATCCTTCACTGCTAGAAGGGCTCACTGCTGAATCATGTTTAAAATGCTTCTTGAGGCTTTTTGTGGTGATCTAATAAAATCAATTTTGGTTTAATCCTGTTGTGTCATTACTGCCACAGAGAAGCTATCACCCCACTGGAGCAAGTTTTGCCTGTGCACATGTGGTGTGCTTTGGCTGTGACCGTTCAAGAGAGATCCCCCTCAGGCACTTCTGATGTGACTGTGATTTTTGCCCTGTGCTGAAGGTCCTCAGGCACAGCCCCTCCGGCTGTCTTGACACATCCACTGGTACTTTTTCCTCCATCCAAATGATGAGATTTGTATTCGTGGTACATTGGCCAGAAGGTCAGGTAACTAACTGTCCTTACTGCAGTGGCCAAATGAACTCTGCCTGTGGCTAAAGCTGATCAATTCCAGGTTACCATGTTCCTGGACCCCCCATGTCCCTGGTTCCAGCACAACTTACTTCTTTCAGTGCAAAAGCATTGGATCATTGCTGCACATGCTTCCAATTCCAAAGTGTATCCCAGGTGTGTGGTTTCTGCTTTGTGCACTATAACGCTATGATTCAGGCAAGCAAACGTGCAGCACAACTCTCTGTTACCGTGTATTTCTCAAACCTTAAACAACACTAAGCAGAGAAGTTACTAAGCAAGATGCAATCTATTTCCATGCAGCAGAAAAAAAAAGGCAGGAATGATGTGCTGAAATGCTGTGTGCTGCCAGGGGATTTAATCAGCCCATTGCCAAAAAGATGTCAGTTCCCTGAGTGAGTGAGGACAACACGCCTTGCTAAGAAATGTACTCACAAGATTAAAATACCAGCATCAGGATAAACCTAATATTGTCCCACAAGCAGACAAAAATTTGGGCAAGAATGAACAGCCTCCATCCTTAAAATGTGTGTCATTACATCATCACACCTTCCAGGCCCATCTATCTCTGCCTACTGATCAGGTACTCCCAGCAAATCAGATGCAATTTACTGAACATGTCAGGCCAGGTCTCCCAGCCCTAGGAGCCATGCAAGCAGGATCCCACAACACAAAGTGCCACCTCTATCTTTGGGATGGCCACCGTGAACAGTGCAGTTTACACACAGCAAATAAACGGTGTTCGAGCACTAAGAATACAACTGCACAACAAGTGGATGGTGTGCAATCATTGAAGGTCCAAGGGTGGATGCCCTGTGTTAGGGTGGTGGGCAAGGAGGGAAAGGAGGAAATCAGATGAGCAGAAAAAGAAGGGAAGAGCTGAGGTGGGAACGTGACAGTCAGATGTGACTGTGGAGGAGGTATCAAGGATGGGAGGTGGAACAGGCAGCCAGCGTGGAGGTGTGTGTTTGCCACCCTCCTGGGTCAGATATGCGTAGAAGAGCTTGTTACAAAGGCTGTGAGAGCAACTGGCATGGTAACTTAGGGCTCAGCTGAGCTTGTCAGGAGCTGGTGCCCTCGTAGGAAGCAGGCACCCAGCAGTGCTATTTGCACGCTCCAGCTCCCAAGAGGGAGGCACCACTAACCTCCATGTACCACCCACCCCCTCCAGGGCTGTTACCTCCTGTAGTTGCTTTATGTTGCTGCTGGCTTATTTTCTTGCCACATAATTGTAAACTTCTCTCAGTCACCCCTTTCCCAGCTCCCAGCCTGGGCTGGCAGTGTCACTGGGTGAACCCCATGGCTCGCATGGCTCTCAGCCCTGCGATGGCACGCTCTGAACAAGTTGTATAGATGGAGACAGTACCAAAGCTGACTTTAAAGAAATAAGCCAGTCTGGAAGCAGCCACTGGCTATGGGGGTCTCCACTGCATGTGTCATGCTACTTGCCCAGCCATGCTTGCCCCTGTGCACAAGCATAGGGTAAGAAGGGCACCTCTTCACCCCCCTGCTGCCCACACAGCTCCTCATGCCCTCAACAGCAGTGATTATAACCACTACAGTCCTCTGCCAAGCCCAGCTGGTAGATGTTATGAAATGCCAGAAGCCCTGAATATATACACATGGGACACAGGCACACCTCACCAAGAGAAACCAGTGGTGGCGGCCAGGATGCTCTTCCCTGGTGTGCAAGAGGAGGCAGGGCAGGCAGGATCAGTAAAGGCAGGCAAAAGAAAGCCGGGAAAGAAGGTGAAGAGATCAGCTGTACTCTCCAGAGACACACACACCCGTGTTTTCTCTGATTTTGCCTCCTCCTAAGGAGATAAATCAAGTGTCTCTGACAGATGTTAGTCATGCTGCCTCACGTGCTGCTGGAGGGTGCTTGGCAGTGTGGGGCGGGAGGGGGAACACAAAACTCTAGGCACAGGAAGAGAAAAATCAAGCACTTTGTCCTCAGCTGGCAGCATCACTTTTTCTTGTCCAGCATAGGGCATCTTAACAAGCTGTCCTGCTTACCAAGCCCAGGCCAGCCCTCTTCTTGGAAGAGACTCTCAGCCTCATTTCTAGGGAGCACACAGAGAGGAAGGAGTGCTGAGAGGCTACAGGGACAAAGAGGCAAAAGAGACATGAGTGCCAGGCCAGAGTTCCTCTTCCAAGGCATAAGACTGAATACATTTGCTGCGTTGCAGAACGAGGAGAGGAATGTCACCTTCAGAGGTGATCTGACAATCACAAAAATAAATTACGCAGAGAGAAAAAAAAACCAAACCATCACAAACAGAGAGATGAGCATTTGTGAATATTCATGAGCAAGTCAAAACCCCCAAATTAACAAGGAAATTAATTTCCAAACTGATTAGGCTGCCAACTCCTTTTATTTAAATAAATCAACAATTGCCTTCATGTGACTCCTGCTGAAGAGTGCAGAGCTAATCCTGGCTCCTCCCAGGAGGAAGTTTTGTGCTGCCGGGGATGACCAATACCCCATCACCTTGTGGGGACTGGCGGGCGCTGCGGCTCTCAGCAGCCACATTTCCCTTTGCCTACTGCTTCGGATGTTGCGGTTTCACGATCACCGGAGCCGATCTAACCGCTGGCTGCTCCAGTTGTGCTCTCCCTGGTCCCACCCTCTTACTCATGCTGGCTCAGAGAAGCTGTTCCAGCTTGCCAAGTTGGCAGAAAACTCATGCAACGATTTAAAAAGGAGATTTATCTTAAGTCAGAGCACTGAAACAGCTCAGCCAAATGCCCAGGGAGCAACACCACAGGTGAGGAAGGTAATCTAACCTGACCCAGGAGGTGGGTCCAGTGCCAAAGTTAGCCCTGCTACAAGTGATGGAATGAAGTAGATGGTATCTAAAAAATCTCTTTACACTTAAAGAGCCCAAGAGAGACAGAGCCAGCTTGGCTTGGGGATTTTGTAGGGTGCCTCCTATTTAGCATGGCTTGGCGATCCTGCAGAGCACCTCTTTCTTCTCCAGGAACAGACGCATGCCTTCTCCTGCCCCACAGCCAAGGCTCAGGGTCTGCCTCCTGCTTCGAGCACAGTAACTCTCGCTGCACAGCAACACGCCTGGTAGCGCCAGCGCACGGGAGACAGCAGGGAACTGCCAGCCAAAACCGAGGTGGGTTGAATCTGCGAAACTGAATTCTCAATGAGTGAGAACAAGGGTGAGTCGCAGCCCCCCCTGGGGTCGAGTTGTAAACGGTTACAAACAGGAGAATTAAAAATGAATTAGTATCGGGGTGTATTAGTATTGAGCCACCGGCTTGCGGCTGTGGAAAGAAGGTTACCCAGCTCCCCTCTGTGCCTGGCCTTGCTCTCCTGTTCCCTTCTGCGACTGAGCAAGTCCAGTTTACCGCCCTGGCGGAGAACCAACGTGCTCAAGTCCTTTCTGTTGGGTTAGCACGACAAACACGTTTAGCATTTGGCCAGGGAAGTGCCAGCGCCAGCAGGCACCGAGGCGCAGGCAGGCTGGGCCCGCCCCAGGTGCTGGCAGCCGGCCTTGGGGTCAGCTCATCTGCAAGAATCGAGTTGCTGCATCCCGCCGGGCCGGACCTGGAGCCTCCCTATTGCGCCGCGCTGCCAGCGGGCTCGGCCGCAAGCACACCGGCACACCAGGCCGGCGGGGAGCCGCGCCGAGCCGAGGCCCCCACTCCCCGACAGCTGTCGGCCGCGGGGCAGGAGGAGCGAGCCGGGGAGCCGCTGCCTCGGGCACGGCCTCCCGCTTGCCCCAGCCGGGAGCCAGAGCGACATCAGCCCGCAGGTAGGCGAGGGCGGCTGGCCGGGACTGCGGAGAGGCAGTAGAAAATTAATTATTCATAAGAGCTCATTACTATTAATGAGTGTGGCCATTCCCATCACCACCACCCCCTCCGCGCCGCGCACGTCACGCCGGGAAGGCCGCCCCGGCCGGAAGCGGTCTCGCGGCCGGGCTCGGGGCCGCCGCGCGCCCCGCCACTTCCGCCCTTCTTACAGCCCGCGTTCCCGCCACCCCGCGCTTCCGGTAAGCGCGCGTGCTAGCCCGCCAACTGCCCCCCCCCCACCCCCCTCCTCCGCTTGAACGCCCCGGTCTCCGCTTCCTGCCCGCGGCGACCCGGCGGTGCACACTTCCCCCCCGGCTGAGGGGGAACCTGCCCCGGGCCGGTGGCCGCCGCCGCCGCTCCGCCTCCTTTTGAAGCGAAGCCGCCGATGACGCCGTTCCGCTCGGCTCGGTGCCCAGGAAGAGCTGAGGTGCGCCCCGCCCCCTGACCCGGAAGCGACTCGCCGCTCCTCTTTCCGGTGAGGAGGCCGCTGCCGCTGCTGGAGTCGGGTCGGGGTCGTCGCTGGGGGTGGTGCCCGGTAACCTGCTGGGGGGCGGGTGTGCGGGACGGGGGGAACCGGGCCTTCGGCACTTCCGGGGCCGAGGCGATCCGGAAGCGGAAACGGAGGAGGCCTGTCTGTCTGTCTATCTGTCTGCTCGTTTGCCCGCTTGTCCCGGCGGCAGGTCCGGAGCGCTCCCGGGGGGAGCCGCGCTCCGGGCTGGCCCCGCCCCGAGCCGCGGTGGGTGACCGGGAGGCGCGCTCTGTCCTCGGCCGCCGCCGTGTGTGCGAGGGGCCCCGGCGGGGGAGGTGGGTCTGGGCCCCCCCCTCTCCTATCCTGGCCTGTCCCCGTGGGGAGCGCCTTCCTCCGCCCATGGCCGCTCCTCTGGGGGCCGGAGGCGGCCGGCGGGTCCGGGGGCCCAGCGTTGCATTGCCCGCTGTCATGCAGGGTCCCGGGCGGCCCGGTAACCCTGGCGGTTTGTTTGCAGAGACGGCCCTGGAAGGAGGAGAAATGCAAGAGGAGGGAGAGTGAGAGGGGTAAGGAACTGACCCCCGCCTCAGGGGCTCCTTCCGGCCGCGCTGCAGGGGGACAGGGACGGTGGGGTGGGGTGGAACACAGGTCCAGCCTTGGGGACCTGAAGTGGCTTGTACTGCAGGGTGCTGGAGGGGTGATTGACTGCCAGGAAGGAGCTGAGGTGCAGGGAACATGCCCTGCCAGGCCCCTGTCCCGGCAGACAGAGGCTTGCTCTGTTGGGATGAAGGCTATGCATGTGTCAGGGAACGGCACCAAAGTTGTTCTAGGTCGGGTGTGCGGGTTTGGGGCTCAGAGCTTCTTTGGCATGTTTGGGGTACTCCTGATGTGCATCCAGATGTACTTGCTCTAAAGAAGTAGTGGCGCTGGAACTTTTTGGTGCTTATGAGCTTCATGGAAGCATTTTTGCATTTGATCTAGCAGCCTGTGTGGCCTTCAGCATCCTTAGTATTTTGCAATGATTAAGCCTGAAAGCTCCTTGTCATTGAACAAAGATCTTGGGCAGACACAAAATGGCATTGTAAGTCATTCCCGAGTGTCATACTCAGGGCCTTTTGTCAACTGAAAACTCCATATCCAATAGAAAATACAAGCTAGGTATCTGGAGAATAAGAAAAAAAAGCATTAAAAGTCAATCTCTAAAAACCCGTGTATCCAACCTTGATTGTGCCTTCCAGAAACACAGCCTCTACCTCATTTTATACTTGCACGTGCTTTTATCTCTCTTTATGATTAAAGCGATGACCTGCAAAGAAGTATAAATCCATCACGTTAAGTATGTGATTCTGTGAAGTACTCTGAGATCTAACTCCAGATTCCTTGTCCCTTGTGCGTTCTCTGGTTCACTCTGGTTGTTTATTTGGTGTATGTACATTTGTGGTCTGTACATAGAAGGTGTTTTTGGTTTATATCAGGAGGGTACGTTGACATCTGTCTGATACTAGACTGGTGAATAGGAAGAAGGTACCATCTCTGGCCTGTTTGTGGAAGCTGGGATGATGAAGGCCCTGCAGTGGGAACGTGCGGTGTTACAGGGTTGAAGCTCCAGCCCATGTCTGGTAGTTATAGAGCAATTGGAAGGGTTACGTGCAGAGTTCTGGTAAAGTAAGTGTGAGCAGCGTGAAAGTGGGGGCTGCAAATAGGGGTGCATGTTCTCAAAACATCCTTTAGCCTTAAAGGCGGGGTAGGGGAGGGACAGCTGTGGGTATCGGGGCAGCTGTTTGGTGGAGGAATCTTACCTTTGTTCTCTCCCTTTGGAAGACTGGCTTGCTAGTGAGATTGCATGAAAGCTTCAACCTTTACACCATTTCTCCTTTTCCTCCACATTCTTACAACTTCACCACACTTCAGCCCTTCACACCAAAAGTTTTGAGGCCTGATGTCTGCTCTAGCAGGAAGATTTTTAGATGGGGAAGTGGGTCCTTAGAGACTTCAAGGAAAACAATGTAGTCATCTTCTGAGAATCAATAAGGGCCTTATTTACTTGCATACTTTGTAAACTGGACAAACAAAAGTTATGTGCTCTGTGAAGTTCTGGTAGAGGACTAAATGGACACAGGCAGTTACTGAGTGCCCTGGTGTATGCTAGTATGGAACCTGGAAATGGAGTTACCTTTCATTCCTTGTACTCTTTAAATAAGAAAGCTGTTGTGAGATTTGTTTTGAATTGGCATCTTTGTTTCATGCCTGAAGTTTGCAGTTGAATCCAAGGGAGTCTTGGACAAGTTTATTTGGAAAACGCATCTGATTATTATGAGAGACTTTATGTTTTTACAGAATCAGGTGTGCTTTGATGTTTTTGACATGGAAGTAAAGGAAGTAAGGGCTTGTTTATTTCAATAACAAAAAACCCCAAACAAACAAAACCTGTAAAGCCCCCAAACCCAAACTTGACATTCCAAACGAAAACTCCCTCTTGATTCAGGAGGTGCTCTATTGCCAAGAATTTGTTATCTCTTCATGTGTGCCCATCCTGTGGAAGAAAAAAGTCATGTAATTAAGCATTACATATGCAGGGCCTTGCTGTGGGCAGTGTACTTAATAATTAATTTGGCTCAGAAAAGAAAGCAGAGCAAGGAAGGTAAGAGTCTTGCCCCATCAAGTTCTGATTGAATTGCAGCAGTGTAAATCCAGAGTAATTCAGGCAGGCAGCTAGCAGTCTGACTGCATGCCACCGATGCAAGGTAAATAATTCATCCTCAAGTGTGTTTATGGGTTGATTTGGAGTGAGTGAGCGAGGCAGGAATACTTGGCTTTGCTGTTGCGTGAGCAATTCATAAAAACAAAATTATCAGGTAATTTGGTTCATTTAAATACTGCTTCACATAGAGGAAAATTACCTTTGCATTTTGGCTCACCCGCAGCAATTCCACATGTATTTATTCTGCCCTAATATACTTCTGGAAAGTAAGTGTTTCATGCTACTTGGGGCATGCTCCTCAGCTTATCTGATGATTGAAATAGGCCCTTCAGAAACAATATTTACTCATTAATTAGCCACATCAGAGCAGGAATAGAAGTGGGACAATTTGCAAGTAGCTGCATGAGAAACCTACAGTGGTTGCTTTCTCTAAGCAGCTTGCTCTGCCAGATGTTCCCTGAGCATAGTTTTTTATCATACATATTGTACCTACCAGTTTTGCCATGCTTGCTCAGGAATAGGTGTGTCTTCTGCTTCAGGAAATACTCCGTTTTCTTTCATTTCTTTAGGTTTTGAATAGCGTTTTCATGAGTGCAACAAACTTTTCTGCTAAAACTATTACAGAGAGGAATGTAAGGTTTAGGGATTAAAGGGTTTCTTCAGCCAGGTGCTCCTAAAGAGATTATGCCTCTGTATTCAGAGGGCTGACTTTCAGTGGCTAAGTGATCCTCTGGCTGCATAAAGGGTTGAGATGGAGCAGTGGGCACTTGACTGAGGACAGAATCCTGTCCCAAAGAAGTGAACGGAAATGGGCAATAGAGAGCCGTGATGTGAAGATACCTTCTTCTCAGTTGGGAAGAGGGTATCTTAGGAGCAGGGTAGTCAGGTTATTTTCCCATTGCCTCGTCTCCTCCAATGGGATGCTAGTGGAGGATCTTGCCTGTCAGGAATATTAAGTGATATTTCTGGGCTTCTTTTGAGAGTGGGGCTGGGGTGGCCAACGCAATGGGCAGCTAGATGTCAGGAGCCCTAAGATTGACTTCTTGTTTTGCTGTGGCTGTTTGTTTTCTTGGGCAAGTCTGTTTCCCTCTCTCTGCCTGTCTTTCTTCCTGTATAACATAATGCTAATGTCCCCTTGCTGCATCTGGGCCCTTAGTGCTGAGCTGGGGTGGAAGGACAGGCGAAGTCCAAACTTTTCACTGCTCGTGGGCTCAGGCTGTCTGTGACAGTGAAAAATGGTTTTCAGCTGAATTTGCCTGGTTGCAGATGAACAGACTTCATCATTAATGCCATGTACTTGGGTGGATGATAATCGGGGAATTCTGGAGGTGTTCTGGGTTTGTAGTCAGTCCCTTTTCTGCATGGAGGACTATCGGGCAAGAGATGTTTGAAATGGACCCAAGCCTGTGGGAATAGTAGACATCATTTTCCCCTGAAAATTAATTTTGGATTTGGGCAAATAGCTCAAAAGTGGGAAGAAGTTGCTCAAGTAAGACGGGGAAGATTAAGGAACTGTCACAGTGTTAGACTGAGTCAGTTCCATGTTGGAGTCTCTTTGGGTTTAATGTTCTTTTTGCGTGTCTGTCTTGTCTGTCCGTCCGTCTTCCTTCTCCTCCATTCCTCTTCCCTTCCCCCTTCCTCTTCCCCTCTGTGCCCAGCTAGGATGGAAGAATCTCATTTCAACTCCTCCCCGTACTTCTGGCCAGCAGTGCCGACCGTCTCGGGACAGGTAAGATCTTTGTCTTCCAGCCTCTGTTGCTGGTCTTGCTTCCTGTTAGAAGTTTGTGCATGCTAAGCATTTCTGTTGCGTTCTTGCTCAGCCAGGGTATGCTAAAAGCTGTCCTTCCCCCCTCTTTAGATTGAGAACACCATGTTTATTAACAAGATGAAGGAGCAGCTATTGCCCACAGAGAAGGGCTGCAGCCTGGCTCCCCCCCACTACCCTGCTTTGCTGACAGTACCCACCTCTGTGGCCCTGCCCACTGGTATCTCCATGGACTCAGACACCAAGCCGGAGCAGCTGACGCCGCACAGCCAAGCCCCTGTGACTCAGAACATCACCGTGGTACCAGTGCAGTCTGCTGGGCTCATGACAGCAGGTAGGGGACTCCAGGGACTCTAGCAGCATACAAAGGAGACTCTGGGATGGGGGGATATGGTCCTGGAGAATCCTTTTTGGGCTGTAGATTATTCCTGGCCTTACTGATGGTGTGGACTGCCTTGGCATGTTTTCATCATGATTGATGGTGAATCTCTAGGCACTCAGCCACCTTCTTTATGGAAGTTTGACTTCCAGCATTGGAGACTGAGAATGTGTTGGGGAGGATAAGCTACTCTTCCGTTTGTGTTGTAGTCAAAAGTAGGTGTATAAAGCTTGCTTCTGTGGGATAATGAGGTTGGACATAAATAGAGATGTAATAACTGACTTCCTCCATCTTCCTTTGTTGCAGGTCCTGGTCTGGTGATAACTTCCCCATCAGGTTCCCTAGTGACCACAGCCGCCTCTGCCCAAACCTTTCCCATCTCAGCTCCCATGATTGTCTCTGCGCTACCCCCTGGCTCCCAGGCAGCCCTCCAGGTGGTTCCTGACCTGTCCAAGAAAGGGACAACCACCCTCTCTGAAAGTGGTGGGGGTGGCGGGGGTGGGGGAGTTGCCCCCAAACCGCCTCGGGGCCGGAAGAAGAAACGATTGCAGGAGTCGGGGCTGCCAGAGATGAGCGACCCCTTTGTGCTGTCAAACGAGGATGATGAGGACCAGCACAAGGATGGCAAGACATACAGGTGGGAACAGGTTTAAACCTTGACAGTAGCATTGCATGGGGATGGGGGTGTATTTTACCGTTCAGAGGGTTACATGGGGAAGAAGAGAGAGCTGCCTTTTCCCCATAGTGTCCCTGAGTAGAGAACCTTTCAGCTGCAGAAAGAGTTGAGGTTTTTCTTTCTAATCAGGAGTGTTTGCAAACTGGTGGGTTGACCCAAAACTAAAGATCTCCTTAGTGGACAGCCTTGATTTTCTGACTATCCAGATGTTAATGATACCAGGTTAATGACCAGGATGTTATGGAGGTTAAACCATATCCTTGAGGCCACAGCCAGGTAATATGGCTGGTTTACTGCAGAATGCAGTACTGACTCATGCAGCTGAGACCCCTAGCATCCCTGGGTGCTCTTGAATGAGAACTCCAGTCTGTCCAGTGTAAAGACTACAGTCTGGAGGCACACAGAGCAGGAAGTGAACTGTGATGCTCCTGTATGCATTGTGATCTCCTATTTCAGCATTACCAAGAAAACATGAAAAAAAAAAGTGTACTTCTGAATTTGGTATAAGAGTGTTTCTGAGCCTGGAGGTATCAGGTAATGGGGAAGAGTTCTGAGCCCTGAGGTTGGGTTTCTGAGCTTGGAGGGATGTGGCTTGAGTTTACAGGTGAGTGATGGAAGAGGGAGAGATTAACCAAGAGAGAATACTTAAACCAGAGCATATGGAGCGTAGGTGTTTTAGGGAAGGTGGGAGCTGGACAGAGCAGGCAAGTGCTAGGGATGGAATGCAATGGTCTGTCTTAGTTGGGAAGCAGGAGCATGAATGGGTGATCTAGCAATGGGTGTTCAGTGAGGGATGATTAGGATCAGGAAGAAGCAAAGTAATAGCCATTCTGTAGATGGAAACAGAAACAGAAGATAGTCCCTAGCTCTCCTGACTTCTCTGCTATGTGCCCATGATCCTGCTTCAGTTTCCCTTTTACCATCCTAGACCCTCTTTTTTTCCTACAGATTTAGTTAAGTTTCTGGAATTAAATCATAACAATAGGAAGGCGCCTACCTCGGATCAGTGCATCCACCCCAGGCACTGTTTCATTTTTAACTATAGCATTTCTTTCAATGTTTACATTTTCAAATCAGTGCAGTTAAATGAGTACAAACCCAGAGCTTGTCTCATCCTTTTTATTCTCTTAGCCAGTGTCCCAGTTCTTCCACTTAGAAAACATAATCAGCGTATGGTGAGGAGGGGTGGGAGTGTTAGGTAGCTTGCTATTTGTAATCCCACCATTTATTTTGGGCTTTAGCCACAATTCCACACTACTCAAGCTGCTTACAGTCTGGGTTGCTAATTAGGTTGTTAAATATGTATTTACAGGGGACACAATTGGCAGTGAACGCTAGAATTAAAGCTGAACCAAAGCTTTAATTATAGCTCCTTGTTTACTTTTAAATTCAGGGGGAAAAAAATGCCCAAGACCAGGTGGAGTGACTCAGCAGAAACTTTATGAACATGCTTCATCTGTGTAACAGCTCATGAAAAAGGGAAGAACCAAATAAGTTTATATGTAGGAACATGTAATCAGGAAGATTTCCTGTGTTCATGTTTAGTCTGAGTGGGGTACCTCTGCCTCTTTCTCTAGCCACCATCCCCAGCAAGCCTTTGAGCAGTGCTGAGGTGCAAGATAGCTAAACTGAGATTTATGGAAGACCACTTTTGCCCTCCTTGGTATCTCCTCTTTAGCTGATGCTTTCTGTGTGCAAGTTTGGAACTAAAAACAAGTGTTAAAAAAATAAAGGAAGACGGTATCTCCTCTTGGAGCTGTGGCGGAGAAAATCTTTGTGAAATACAGGAGAATTGTATCTCCATAGTAGGTGTATGAATAGACTTGCAAGTTAAAACTTTGAGGACTCCTGGGTTTCTGCTGTATTCTAGGGGATGATTTGGGCAGTTCCCATTACTACAGTATGCAGGCATATCCGAGCTAAATTAAGACTGGGTGAGGTTTATCTACTCCTGCTTCCTTCTCAGGCTGGAGGAGTTGTTTGTGGTATTTATACATCTGCATTTGTATGATTTCACTGATTCTTGTGGTGATGCACTGAGGGCAAGCTAGTCAGATGCCTGAAGGGAGTTGTACTATATCGATCGGTACGAGTTGGGTTTTTTTTTAATACCCAATTGCTAAAGCCAAGATTATTTTGTCAAATTTAATTATTTATTGCTTGTAAGTTTCTTTATGAGCTCTGTGAACTCTCCTGTTGTGAGTGCCTGAGCAAGTGCTTGGTTGCCATAATTCCTGACTCCTAGTGTGCTGGTGAAGACAGAGCAAGGTCTTGAATGGGCAGCACAGCAAGGCAGACTTGGAAGGAATTGGAGCACTGAGGTGATACATGTATTGCAGCCCATCCCATTCTTTACTGAAGGTAGAGATTCCTGCTCCTGTGAATAGCAGCTGTTTTGCTGCTGTATCATCTCTAGAAGTGAATCAGTAGTCTGCTGTGAAAGTGGTGCAAGAATCTTTGTGACCAGCTTTCTCGTCAGAAAAGGTGCAAAGCTTTTGCCTTACCAGTGGTGATGTTGCTTGCAGATCTTGGACATCTGGCCTTAGGATTAGTCTAGCAGAGTCCTCGGTATTTTGCTTTATGCTATTTAAAGAATGCTTTGCACCTCTGGGGGACAGCATCTAATCCAATCCTGGGAAGCATTTTCCTTCGTAAGTAATGTCACTTTAGCTGCGTCTGGATTCATTGTCAGCTTTTTGTTAATCTTTCCTGACATCTTTGTAGAATTCACTTTTTCTGTGGAAAATTCGCTCGGCATCAAGAGCCTTTCTAGTAAGATGCTGGCAGTGTGAAGCCCATGGCTTCTTCTCAGTACTTTAAAAGATGCTGGGGAAGAGAGCAAGTGTAGGTTCTGGAGACAGTGGTATTGTTCTTGCTACTGTTGTGGTGCCTGTTCCTGTGCACTTTTAGAAGTTTGTGGTGTGGTGTGAACAGTGGACTTCAAGGCTGATGAAGTGGTTCAGCCTTTTTGGTCCAGATCACCAGTTCTCTCTGACGAGCTGTTCTCTAAGTAGTTTCTTCTTTGCAAGAGAAGAGAGCTGTCTTTATGCATTGCTTGGTTCCAGTATTAAGGTTGTAAAGGCTAGGATGAAAACCAGTTTATAGTCTGGAATAGTTTTGCAAACTGTGCTTTAGAGCATAGGATACCAACAGAAAGGTTGTAGGCTTGAGAAGGGCTTTGTCATCTCATTGTAACCAACAAGCTCTGTGTTCCTCACCCCTGGTTCTGCATTTCCCTATTTTCACTACATTGTGGGAACAGCAGGGGGTGCGGGAGGCAATAAGCAGCTGAGGAACATAGGAAGCTTCTGTGATGAGTATAGGGTACAAAAGTGCACAGAAGTCTTAGCAAGAAGCAGAGCTGAGCTGTAGAAGGTGAAGAAGCTGGATGGAGGCCTGTCTTATGGGGAAATTAGGCACACAAGAGGAGCGGGTGGTTTGAATACAGCAGGCGGGCATGTTCTCATACATATCTCATTTGAAGTCTGTTTTTTCTGCACTGCTGTTTGCTGAACTTCCCATAGTTTTGAGTAGATTTGAAATCTGGTGCTATGCCTTTCGTAAGCCACATATATCTGTGGAATATGGTTGAATTTGGCCAAGTTGTGAGCTTGGAAAGTATCTGTTAAGTGTGCTCTTTGATGCTTTATGGTTTGGCAGTTGAAATATGCAAAGATTGTATCTTTCTTGACATTTCTTGAGGCTTGTATAACTCCAGGCACTGACCAGACTATCTCTACGGAGAGATAAATACACTGTAAACTCTCTCAGCTTCTGTATGAGGCTGAGCTACATGTATACTCTCTGCAGCAATAAGCAGCATCTAGACTAGTGCTGAAGGGCCAAGCATGCCTTTCCTTCAGTCACAAGCGTTCTTCCTTCTGCTTCAGAACAGAGTCTTTTGCGCCCAGTGTTGACAGTAGCCTCCCCCACCAGTGGGCACAAAGGCAAGGTGAGAGAAGACACTGCTTGGTTCAAATGTAGTAGGGACGAGACTGAGATAATCCTGGAGCTGACTGAGTCCAGAAATCTGGAAACTGGGTAGAGCAGAGATGGGAATCAGAAGGGAGGAAGGAGAAAAGATAAGAGCCTACAAAGTAAGGAATGGAGCAGAGGATGTGATGAGGAGCCTGTTTGCAAGGAAGAGACGACACAAAGATAAGCTAGAAAGGCCAAGAGTGATTGAAGAGAGAACCAGATCTGCTAGAGGCTGAAAAGTGAGGATTAGCAAAACAGATGGGGGCAAGAGTATGGGATATGGACAGACAAATAGAAGTGTGGGGCAGATGAGACAAATGTTAGGTAATTGAGGGAATGAAATAGGTAAGAGCTACTGCAGTAGAGGATGAAGAGAGTGGGTGCATGTGGGTAAAGAGTTTGGGCCTGGGTGTCAGTGCAGGAGAGAGAAGGGATTGCAACAGGTGGGAAGGCTGAGGACAAAGGGGGAATTAAGTTTGAAGTATCAAGCAGAAAGTTTGACCACATTCCCTCCAAAGCCTAGAAATGTTAAACCCAAATTTTGCCATGTCTCTGATGTCAGCACAAGAATGTGACCTCCTCTGGCAAAGAACCTCATTCCCCTCTTAAGGCTAGCAAAAGGTGACAAACTCCCTTTGCTATCATTTATCATCCTAGCTGCAGTGGCAGAGGTCTGTGCAGTGGATCTTAAGATTGCTGATGACCAATGTGGGTGTCAGTATGATGCCACATGTTGGAATTTCTGTTTGCTTTTTTTAACAAGTAGTTCCGTGAGCAGCGGAACTAATGAAGCCTGGTTTCCAGCGGCTCTCTCCTGTGTGGATTCTCTGATGTCTAATCAAGGGTGAGCTTACTAGCCTTTCCCTCAGCAGGGGGCTCCAAGAGGGTCTCTCTTCTTTCCTCAGCTGTATGTTTTTATGAGACTTGTGGTGACTCTAAGATCCTTACCCCTTTCCCAGATTTGATTGAAATTGGCTTTAAAGGAGTACAGGTGCACATGCACATCCATATACACACATGCAGTTTGTACACATATGCTTTGCTTTGTATGTGAATGCTGTGCTTGAAGGTTAGAAAATGTCAGTTAAGACTGACCACATGCCTCAGAGTACAATGAGGTAAAAGCTTGTGCTACGGTAAGTTCTCTCCCTTCTGCTGAGATGTTGTAGCTGTGCATGCGCACGCACTCTCAGTTCATCATAGTGCCAAGCAGGAGGAATTAACAGTAAAGGTTCTGCAGTCATGAGTTTTAATTTTAGCACATGTCAATGGAATGAGTGTGTGCAGTGGAATGAGGGAGACCGTTACAGTTTCAACCGGGAGGGAGAACTTCAAAACTCTGTCACACATCCAATCACACCTTCATTTGGCTCTATTGAGTTGAGGTATTTGATACCATCCTTGATGGTGTGATCATAGTGTGCACATGAAGGCCTGTCTGTCCTGCATATTTACCCAGAGAACCTGAAATGAGTGATTTGTTTAACAAAAACCCACAAACCATTATCATGGGGTTGCAGAATTGAGGAGTATGATTTTGGGGAGGGCATTTATTGCACTGCTAGTCTGAAGAAATGTAGATTCTGCTTGCCTCTGCTGCAGATGTGCTGTGGTATCCTACAGCCATGTGGTTCAGGCCTGCAGATAATCTTGCCTTGAAGCGTGTGCAAATATTAGTTAGGTCTAGTCTTCAGTGGATTTGCATTTGCCACGGATTAAAATTGACCACAGTTATCCTGAAATAATTAACATTTGGTGTTCCCGAAACTCTGATCTCTCCTCAAATATTGTTGAACAGTCCTCTCTTACATCAGACCCTGTTTTGCTTCACAGAAGCATTGCATCTCATAGCTGTAGCATCGAAATCTATAGGAGCTATGATTTGAATGTATACAATATGAATTTGACTTTAAAGGAAAGGAAGTAGTCAGATGTATCAGTTTGGCCACTCAGAATTAGTGGGTATGTCTGTGTTTCATTCCTGTCTTTCATCAATCCCATTCATCAATCAATTGTGGGGGTAGATGAGTGCTTATGGAGCACTGACACTTCTGTGGCAGGTACAACAGATAAGTGATTCTGCTTCATGAATTGCATGTGGTCCACAAGGCTTGAGGCTGTACACAGTGGAGATTAAGGAACCTGAACGCTTGCTTGTTAAATATCTCTGCAACATAGTAAGGATGCAGTTCTGTGGGAACAGTCAATAAGGCTGTATTAGAATGCATCTGCATTGCGGAGCCGAATTATGGTGCCATAGGTGACCTTAATTCTGGCATTTCCAAATTTGCTAGTGCTTTCTCATGAGCCTTTTGTATTCTTTTAGGTTTAGCTTTTGCATATTACCACTCTACTAGGTAACACCTTATTGTTTTTTATTGTTTCATTGGTCTTTTATGCTAATGGTGACTGATTTCTAAAATTGGTAGACAAGGTTTTAGGCTTGATGTTCAATGATTTGGAGGTCAACAGAAAGTCATGGCTGATAATTTACAGATGGAAGCAAGGCTGATGGATAGCTTAAAAAAATGTGGAAGCTTTATGTGGTTGCTAAACTGGACCTATTCAAGCGAAATGTATTTTAATACAGCCCGATGGAAGACTCAGCCTTTTGGATAATACTTTGTGACTTCCTGAGCAGTCAGGGATGGAGGCCTAGGTGTTTGGACACAGCGCAGTGTCAGACAGAAGTGGCCTGTTGGCTGCAATTGAATGTCTTTGATATAAAGATAAGGAATATGGAGAAACAGTATCCTGGAAAGCAATGGCTGTGAAAGACTTTTAGGAATGGGGTGACATCATGTGAGCTCCCAGTGCGAGACTGTGACATAAGAGGGTAAAGGCATCTGTTGAAAGCATAGGTGGAGTCATTAAAAGAAGGCAGGCAACTTGTGAGGCATGCTGAAATACCGTAACATTCTGGGTCTGGTATTTTTAAGATCATTTGAACAAATGGACAAAATGCAGGAATGCCCTCAAATCTGAGAACTGGAAAAGTGCTGGTGAGAGCATTTAAAAACCCTTGCTGCCTTGCCAGGAAAGTATGCTTTTCTGTAGCCTTAGCAAGCCACCAAACAACTGAAGGACTGTGGAAGCAAGTTGACTAATATCTCTGAGCATAGCTGATAGATTTGACAGTATGTGTGCCAGTAGTGTAAAATGGTAAAAGAAAGCACATTAACTTTTAAATAGGAGCTGATGCTGGGTGGAGAAGTGTGGAAGCAGAGGTACAATTCATGTGCTTGCATTTGGCATCTTCGTGCTCACTGGCTTTATTTAGGTCTTATCCAATTTTTCTAGCTGTGTATAATTGTCTCCTTTACCCTGCCTCTTTGAAAATCCTAGCAAGAAAATGTTTAACTTAAGCTTTAAGCAAAATAAATCGGGGAATGTGAGGGTTAAAGCAGCATTTGTCATGAACTGTGCATCCATTATTATGCTCTGTTTGCATCAGTTACTTCATTAACTCTGCATTGCAAAGGTAGTGCATTTCTTTCCTTGCTAAATGAACTGCTGACTTCAACAGCCTAAACTTACTCTTATCATCTAGTTTAAATTCAGACCTTCCTGATTTGTTTCTTCTTTTTTTTTTAACTTGAGACTTAAAAAAATACAAATACAAACTTGTATTTATAGCCTAAGAGAAGGAGCAGGGGCTCAGTTAACTTCTAAGAGTAATCTCAGTAGATACTAGGAATTTGAATTCTCAAAGCCCTGTAAAAGCCTATATAGTTTTCACAACTGTGATACTGATTCATTAAGCACTTGATTGAAGAATGCTGTTAATCCACTTTGAGCAAATTTTACTATGAGCTGGTATTTCAGATGGTATTTTATCTCATAACAGCATCTGATGAATGAAGCGGAACATTCCATGAAAAGTAGAAAAAAAATATGGCACTGTGGGCCACAGAATTGTAGTGTAGTTGCTAGAAGCATCATTTTGTTTATGAGTCATCATGATGACTTTCATATGGGAGCAGAATTAGAATTGTACATCCACCTTTTACTGGCATTTCATGATTTTTTTGAGGGTGTTTCTGTCTAACATGAACATTCTCTGAATATCTCACTTTATTTCCCTGCAGATTCCCTATAAAAACGAAGGATTATCAACATTGGAAGGGGTTACTTTTGATCTCTGGCATATGGCTGGGTGCTAAATTAACTATTATATGAACCTCTGTGTTATCAAGACTGTGTTCTCCTAGGCTGTCTGAATTTGCAGAGCCATAACTAGCAGCTGTAGGGATGTTGTATCCCACTGTCGATGGGAACACTGCAGTCATTTCTGATACTTGCTCTCAGAAAGAATACAGTGAAAGTAGTGGCAGTTCAGAGGCACAGTGGGAAGAAAAGATTAAAAATGGATATTAAACAGAGGGGAAAAAATCAGTTATTTCATATAGCGTTTTGCTCATGCTTAGCAAGGAGCACTCCTAACTTCTCTTCCCAGCCAGGAGGATTTCACTGAAGTAGAACAGTGAAACGCTGCTTAGTGTTAGCTGCAATGTTCTCATTATCCGTATGGATTTAACATTTTTTGAATCCATATTTGCCCACTAGAGGGCTGATTGCATCTTCCCCTTTAATATTTGATGTTGTCTGAGGCAGAATGCGAAGCCCTTAATTAAATGGATCATTTGTTCCCTTGAAAATGCCTGATGCCACACAATACGAAACTCTGAAATGCAGCTTTCTGCTGTATTCCAGGGCTTTTTTTAACTTACAAGGCTCATGAATTTGTTAATGCTACATAACGGTTCTTGCCCTCTCAGGGCTGATGCTAATTAGATGATTGGAAAATGAGTCCTTGCAAGATTTTCTTGTTAAATGTTGTTTGACAAACAGTACTAGAATGTCGATAGTGACTGAATTCAGCCAAGAGGAGCTCAGGTTTGGGGAGTGCGGGGGGGGTGTTTGTGCTAACAGGCAGATTTATTTTCCTTTTCTGTGCAAGTGCAGGAGAGGTTTTGGACTACCTTCTTTATCCTTTTATTCTGAAAATGGAAAAGGACATTCAGTCTATTTCTCTTCATTAATTTTGAGGAGTTTCTGACCTGAAGGCAGATACCTGACAAAGCAAACAAGTAAAGGAAGGGATGCGCCAGAAATTACGGACCATAAAGTAGATGGCTTTATGGCACTACAGGTTTCATGCATGGAACTACTTAGACTTGATGACATAGTAAAGTTCATGAATTTTTCAGACCAGAATAGACTTTTTAAAATATAGTCATGTGTACAGCACAGAAGAGACAAGTGCCCAGCGTTGTATTTCAACTACAGCAAAACATTCAGAAAGGTATTTCTCTCAGAAAGGTCGTTGGATTTTCAAACTGCTGATTGTAGAGGCCAAGCGATTAAGACCATACTATAGCCTCTGAGCATTGTTCCTAAGATGCATTGTTCTCATGGTTGGAAAGATCCTGTTTCCTCTTGGATTTTTTAGCTTCTAGTGTCAGTTATTGCTTCTCATTATATCTTTCTTGGCTCATAAAACAAGCCCTTAGTAATTGGTATTTTTCTCCCTACATAGATTTATATGGGTATTGACTGTGCTATCTCTCAAGCTTTTCTCCAAACCTAGATAGGCTGGGCTCAGTGAATCTTCACTGTGAAGTCGATTTTCCACATGCCAGCATTCTTCAAGTTTGCTGCATTTGTCTGAGTTTTTCAATACTTGTCGACATAGGTGAACTTCAGAATTAGACACACTGTTGCAAGAATAGTCACACTAGCCCTGTTTACAGCAAGGATCCCTGCTATTCCCCTTTGTTTTGCTATGGTTAGCCATGTTAGCACAGCTTCCCACTGGGAGCTTATTCTCAATTGAATGGTTCCTTATCAGAGGTCTGATACTGTGGAACAGAGTTCAACTGAGAGTAATTGAAGTAAGAATCTGCTGAGGAACCTGATAAAAGTCATGGATGGGGTTATGCCATAATTGCTTGCATTAGCAGGGAACTGGACTTGGGCACTCAGATGTGTTTTTCAGTTCAGTATTCACCTCAAAGTTCTATCTAACGTTGCTGCTTTCAAGGATACAATCCTCATCCTGTAAGTACGACTTGATAACTGCAAAATGCATATGCTGTATTCAAGTCTAGCTTTAAACATGTCAGAAAGTTTGGAACAAACTGCACAAGTGTTTAAAGATAGCTCCTTATGATTCTGGTGTTCCTTTTTACTCCTTGCATCTCACATAGACCTAAACACCCAAATTGCTGCTTCTTGTTGATTCCAGAAAGGATTGTTGTGTGTGTGAAGTGGGATCTAAGTAAGGATGCATTTAGCTTGCATGTTCTGTTAGGGTTTGCAACTGAAAGCGGATTAAGAGAAAGATGAAGGTAGGAAACATGTGAACAACTCTTAGAGATGATAACGAATGTAAAAAAGAACAGGGATGGATGAGAAGAAAGTGTTATGGCAAGTGTGTGGTAGAGTGCTTGCTAGGAAGTCATGGCTTCCACCTAAATGGCTTAAAATCAAGCTGTGGCTTAGAAGGGCCTGTGGAAGTTAAAGTAGGTGCTGGATGAATACTGCCTACATTACACATGCTAATCAGACTGCACCCTTCCTAAAGCTTCTGGCTCCAGTGTAAATAGTCACAATAGCAGATGTAATGAAGTATCTTCCTGGGAGGAGATGGATATGGGGAAGAGCAGGATAATTCTCTGTGGCTTGTAATATCTGCAGAGACTTCTGTCATTGAGCAGTTTTGTAAACACTTGAAAGCCTGAGGAAATTCCCAGACAAAAACTGAAATTGACCTGCTGTGAAGGTTGAATTCATGTTAGCCGGACTCTCAGTTGTGGCCCTGGAAGTTCCAAGTGCAGGTTCAGTTTTGTCTTGTTTAATTGAAAAGTCTGCAAATGGAAAAACTAAGTTCAGAGAAACCTTTAACTCTGCCCTTTGGTTGGCACACATACGGGTGGTGGGGAGGAAGGGGATAAGAAAAAGTCCAGTAACTCGGCTACTGCTGCTGTCTCTGTGTTATATTATCAACCACAAAAGCTTTTACCATCTTGAATTGTAAAACAGTGCAAGCTTCTCTTAACAGCGTGGTGTAATGATGGAGGAACAGTTTTTAACAGCAGCATCCATAGCAGATAGATGCCAACTGCTTCTTCCTGTTCAAAGAGTCTGTGTGTTACCAAATACACTTCTGATCATTATGGGAACAGATGGGTCTAAACTCCTAGACAAAACATTTTGCATCACATCAGTAAGGTTGAAATTCTGAAAGCCCATTAGACCAGTGAAATACCACATTTGATATCCAGAGTATCTTTGTGAGACCCACTAGGAAAGCAGCACTGTTGTTAGTGTCAGCATTTTGTGTTCTAAATATTCATATGTCTTCTCCAAAAATGGGAGCAGTTAAGTGGATTTGGTCATAACTGCTTTTGCAGACTTTACAGTACATGGAGTTAATTTTTATGATGAAAATGAGCCTTAACCTGGGATTTCCAGGTTTTCCAACCTTTTTTTGTCTGAAATAAATCATAGATGAACAAAAAGTTATTTTTGTCTGGGAATTATTATTCTGTCCCCTTCAGACTGCTGTTGGAAATTTTCCGAAGTGCTGCCCTGTCTCCCTTGTAGGTCTAATAAATTAACCTCTTTGATTCTTCTAAGACCTTTACTTGTTTGGCTGCAAGGTATTGTTTGGTTTCTTCTGCCAGTTCCTAGCTTAAGTTTGTCCCCTTGGGACTGGAGTAGTTGCAGCCAAGCACAGTGTCCCGGGTGAAACCTCCCCAGAGCCACATAGCAAGAAAACAGCCCTTCACTCAGTGTGGAAGACCCCATCCAGTTAGGGTTGATACATAGCGGGGCTCGCCCCCATGTGACACTGTCTCTTCCCCTCGCCCCGGTCCCAGGTGCCGGATGTGTTCGCTGACCTTCTACTCCAAGTCGGAGATGCAGATCCACTCCAAGTCCCACACGGAGACAAAGCCACACAAGTGTCCTCACTGCTCCAAGAGCTTCGCCAACAGCTCCTACCTGGCCCAGCACATTCGCATCCACTCAGGGGCCAAGCCCTACACGTGCAGCTACTGCCAGAAGGCCTTCCGCCAGCTCTCCCACCTGCAGCAGCACACACGGTAAGGGCCAGAGGAGGCTGGGGGCCCTCCACACTGCATGTTGCTGTCATCCCAGCATGCTGTGAGCACCCTCAGTGGGCAACTGCCTGGGGAGACCAAGCTTGTTTTCCACAGGCTGGTCAGGTCTTGCACGCAACAAATGGGCAGTAGTGGTATCTGACATGTGAGACTTGTCACTTGCTGTGAGGGGCTGGGTATGCACAGAGGTTAACACTGCTCACCCTAAGGGGCATTTGCAACAGAGTGATGCTTTCTGGTGGAGAGTAGGGCTGGTTGTGTCAAAGTGAGAGTGGGTGTAAGAGGACTGTTTCCTGTCACCCCAGTGTAGTTTTGCCAAACGTCTCAGTCCAGGCTTGCAGCCCCCCTGCTATTACAGCTGTAGGCTTCCCACACACAGCTCTGCCAATGACCCTCAGTCCAGACTCTATAGTTCCTCTCTCTGGATCCTCGCCCGGTGCAGACAGACCATGGTCTCTTGAATCCAAGAGGAGCACGGTTTGAAACCGAGCGAGCTCCTGCCGTGTTTGGAGTTCCTCCATGTAGCAGATAGAGTGGTGCTGTCCCACCCCCTTTGTGCCCTCATTCCATCAGCACTAGCCAGATGGCAGTCATGTCCAACTGCTGCTGCTCCTCCTCCTCTTCGGCAGGATCCACTCCAAGCTCCACACAGCGATTGTCAAGCCGCACAAGTGTCCTCACTGCTCCAAGAGCTTCGCCAACACATCCTACCTGGCCCAGCACCTCCGCATCCACTCGGGGGCCAAGCCCTACACCTGCCGCTACTGCCAGAAGGCCTTCCGCCAGCTCTCCCACCTGCAGCAGCACACACGGTAAGGGCCAGAGGAGGCTGGGGGCCTGGCCCTGGCCCCCCCGCGCTGCCGGCATGCACCAGTGGAGCACGCGCGCCAAGCATGCGGGGGGCGGGCGGGGAACGCGGCCGGCTGCGCCCTCGCAAGGAGGTGACCCCCCCAGAGTGGACGGAGTGGAGGCTGCGCAGGAGACACTGACCACGTCAGGGCGGAGGTGGGCACATGCTGTCCCTGGGGATCCTTGGTCTTGCACCGTGGGGGGCACAGAGAGAGAGAGCCATAGAGAAGAGAGGCATTGGCCATAGGGCATCCCAGCTTGGCAGCATGGGGGTTGGACTGAGTGTGTGGAAGCTTCTCCTGGCATTGCAGGGGGACAGGGAGAGATGAACGCTGTAGGTGATCTCAGCTTGATAATGTAAAGGGAAAAGCATTGGAGTGTCTATTCCTGAGAAGGAACAGAGCTGCTTTCTTGGCCTTGCAGAAGCAAGAGAACGGACTCTTCTTGGCCATATGGGCCTCCTGAGCCTGGAGCAGGGAGCCTGGACCTCCAGGCCCCTTCCCGACCCATTTTCAGGTGGCACATAATGCCAAGCTGGCCAGGCATTCATAAGCTTTTGCTCCTCAGTCCTAGTCACTGTTTGAAATCTGCTTGACTGCCTGTCTTCTCTAACTTCTAGCTGGACACAGGAGCTGGGCAGAGCTCTCTTTGTCCAGATAGAACAGCATCTGGAGGCAACATGGTCCCCTTCCCTGCTTTCCTGGGTGACTGAGATTTGATCATAGCAGCAGGCCCTGGCAGTCTGCTCTACCTGCCCGCTCACTGCCTCCCTTTTGTGCTCTTCCTTCTCAACAGTATCCACACAGGGGACCGGCCCTACAAATGCGCTCACCCTGGATGTGAAAAGGCTTTCACCCAGCTTTCCAACCTGCAGGTAAGGGGCTGGGTTTGTCCTGCTCACCAGTGCAGGTGGCAAGGGTAGCTGTCAAGTGGTGGGGCAGGCTACTTGCCTGTGATAGAGTGGATGGAGAAATGGGGGCAGTTGGGAGGAGTGTAAGAATACAGTAAAGCTGTTGAAGCCCTAGGCAGGGGAGAGATTCCTGTCTTTTGTAGCACTAGTGATCCAAAGAAGTCACATAAACAGTCACATCCTGTAAAATTGTAAATTTGACTTGAAAGCAGTGAGACCTTGGTTAAGGTCTTCCCATCTGTTTTGCAGAGTTTGTAACTTAGCTGGGCCAAGACTTTTGCTTTATGTCATTCTGAATAAAATGTGGGTATCTGATTGGGTTTTCTGTTTGTTTTACAATGAAATGGAGGACATTCAGGGATTTAGGGAAGCAGAGGTGGTGTGTCTTGTTGCAGTATCCTGGAGGAGGGGAACTGTAGCATGTGCCAAATGGCAAAGAGCTGTAAACTGCCTGTGAGCAATTAAAGCAGATCCTGCCCTAAAGGGCAGTGACAGATGCTGGGGGCAAATGTGTAGTGAGGCAGAAGAGGAGAAGAGGAACAGGCTGAGAAAGTTGGGGGGGGGCTGAGAAGATGGGGGTTGTGGGGAGTTGGGAGACTGCTCTTTAAATGCCTAATATGCCTGAGAAAAAAGGGCATCTGTGGGCATCTGCTGGAGGGAGAAGCTCTGTCCCCTGCAGTAGGAGCCAGGCAGGAGACCTAGGGAGCTTGGGGCCTGGCTGGAAGAGAGTATTGGAGGTAACACCTTCTTCAGTACTAATACTTGCTTCTTTCCCTGTGCTTGCTTTCTCTTTCTTCCACCCTGCTGCTGCTCCCAGTCCCACAGACGGCAGCACAACAAAGACAAACCTTTCAAGTGCCACAACTGCCACCGTGCATACACGGATGCTGCCTCGTTGGAGGTACACCTGGCTACGCACACGGTGAAACACGCCAAGGTCTACACCTGCTCCATCTGCAGCCGGGCCTACACCTCGGTGAGTGTTTGCTGCTCTGGGGAGTAGCAGGAGTGGATGTACTTCCCAGAGAGCAGCTCCTCCAGGTCCAGCAGGAGCAGCTGCCTGGGCTGTTGTGTGCTTTCCCATTAGGTTTGGCTTTGGTGAATGCCCTCCCCTCCTGTGACCGCTGTTCTTCCCGTTGCAGGAGACGTACCTGATGAAGCACATGCGGAAACACAACATCCCTGACCCACAGCAGCAGGTGGTTCAGGCACAAGCCCAAGCCTCTCAGCAGCAGCAGCACTTCCAGCCACAGGGCGGGGGGGCAGCAGGGGGCCCTTCTGGAGACACTAACCAACCCAACCCTCCCCCCCAGTGCTCCTTTGACCTGACTCCTTACAAGACTTCAGAGCATCACAAGGACATCTGCCTCACTGTCAGCACCAGCGCCATCCAAGTGGAGCACCTCTCCAGCTCCTAGAGAGACCTCAACCCAGGGAGCAGAAAGCCTCTTGTGCATAGCCTGCGCCCAGGGGCACCGCTTGTGCAGCGGCCCTCCTCGTGCAACAGTCTCCGGCCTCTCCTCCTGCAACAGCCTTTTCTGGCCGTGTAACCCTGTTCATGGCACCCCCTTGAACAACAGCCTGTCTCAAGGGGGTGCTCCTTCTGTGCAACAGCCTGCCCGGTAGGAGGATGCTTCCTTGTGCAAGAGCCCCTTTCCTGTGCTGGGATCACTTCCTCATGCAAAAGCCCCTCCTTTCAAACCCAAAGAAAGGCCCCTGTTTTGCCTTCTCTCTCACTGTAGGATGTGTATGAAGGGGGGGTGCCTGTTGAGACATGCATGGTGGATGGGATGGAGAAAAGGTCCTTGTATGTACAGGGACTCGGACACATGTTTTCAGCAGGCCACAGAAGAATGTGGAAGGGTTCATAGCTGAATGGCGTTCTTTGAGGATTTCCTTGAGTGTCTAAGAGAGAAATATCCATTCCTGTCCCTCCTGCTTGTGAAAGGGAGGAGGGGTTGCTCGTCCTGCCCCAAGGACTGGATGGGAGAAACCTTCTCCCCAGAGGAAGGTGAGACCGGTGTGGGGGGAGAGGTGAGGCATGTTCTCTGGGCTGGACCGTGCCTGCGCTGCCCGAGGGCTGTGGAGTATTGCGCTCTTTCTCCTCCCGTGGTGGAGAGCAATAGAGAGGAGTCTGTCTGAACTGGCTGCTTCTTCTCTCTCCCAGCTGTCCGAGCAGCATGGTGGCCAAGGCCCCGTAGGAATGTGGATTCCTGCTCATTGCTCTTCCTGCCCCTTGTGGATGATGTCCTAGCAGCTTGTACTCCTCCTCCTCCTCTCCCTCCTGCCTGCTTCCCCACACCTCCCCCTCAGAAAAGCCTGCAGGCATCAACAACAAACCAAAAAGCAACTGGAGGGAGGGTAAGAGACTGCCAAAATAATCATCACCCTTCTCTCTACTCCCTTTCCTGAAAGGCAGAACGACAGTAGTTCTGACTCTCATACCCTTGTCCTGGCCCCAGTTCCCAAAGGGAAGGAGGAGGAGGAGGAATAGCCCAGTCTTTTCAAGGAGCCAACAGGAGGCAGGGAAAGGCTAGCTTCTCCTGCTCACCTCCCAGTGGAGCGCTCTCCCAGGCTCCCTCTTGCCAAGACGGGCTGGACTCACATGGCAGTGGTGGCCTCTTCTGGACCCTGGTCATGGGAGAGAATCCCCAAAAGATGGACAGTGGAGAGAAGGGGATGAAGATCCCCACAGAGAGACCAATGTAATGAAAAGGGGGAGCCAACAAGAATAAACTGAAGGCCCCTTGAATTTATATATATATATATATATATAAATATCTATTCCCCACCCCTGGCCCGCTCTGTCCTTGCTGTAACTGTTTCTATCTCTGTGTTTATAAAACGCATTATCCTGATGAATTTTTATTTTCAATCTTCGTTTGTTTTTCCCTTTCTCTTCATCTTCTTCTCCCCCTACCCCTGTTTTTTTTTGATATATAACTGATCCACATGACTACTAGTCTTGTGTGTCACTTGTTAGTTCCTTCGGATCATGGAGGCTGTCTCGGAAGAGAATGAGAAAGCAAGGGAAAAAAAAGCATGTGTTGTTGGGATTTAAAATCAATCACCCACCCAAAGCCTACAGAATCCCAGACTTCTGTATGAACAACCAATAGGGGCTTTTTTTTAACCATCTGTATAGAAATAAATTGGTGTAAAAGGCTCCTGGAAGGTGCTGCTGTGAGCAGCCTGCCCCTGTGACGTGTGTTCCTTCCCCCTGCACCAGACCACTGCACGAGCATCTTGCTGCTGTGTGTCCCAAGCGGGCAGCCTGCCTTTGGGCAGCCTCACTGTTCACACAAGGAAAGTGAGGAGCTCTGTGCTCTGCACCTCTGGAGCCTGTGGCAGAAACCTTTTTCTCTGCATTTAGTCACCAGGGTTGGCTGCAAATGGTTGTTTCGTTAGATCAGTAGGTTTGGCCAGAAGAAGCTGCCTGATTTGGCTTCTGCATTTCACAGGTGACATTTCAACCTGTTTATCCTGTATTGAGCCCCAAGAACTAATGTATAGTTGAAGTATGTGTTGACAAAATGCACTGGCTTGATTCTGAGGCACTGGGACATAGAGAATCCCTTCCACTGGTAGCCTGCTGCAAGGGCTTTGTGTTCTCTCTGTTGAAATATTTAAGCCCAGTTTCTCCTTTGGATCTGTTTGGCTTTGGTTTCCAGTAACTAGTTCTGGATACATCCATCCCGCAGATTCAGAGAGCCTTTAAAGCACAATGAGGCTTTTTCCCCTGGACTGGTATTTAAACACTATAATGTCACTTCTCAATCCACTTTTTAGACAAGCTAAATAGATGGAATTCCTGAAGTTTTCCACTGTAAGGGATTTCCTCCAGCCCAGGAATTATTCTTGTCTTTTCTTTCTACATCTTGTCAAATTTTTTCAGTATCTTGTAAAAATGTCCTTTTCGGAATGGGGTGTTCAAGCCCCAGTGCCATGGCCAGGGTCCCCCTGTCCCTTTGCCTTAAATCCGCAGAGGATTACATTTGCCCTTTTGTCACAGCATTATATGGGAGCTCACATTAGCTGCTTTTGTGGTGTGATCCCTGGGTCATCCAAAGTCTCAGCTTCCTGTGATAGCGTCTCCCCCTTTCTACAGGTATGGTCTGAGTTTTTATTTCTTAGATACTTAACATGAGGCTGTTAAAAAAGCCCAGTCTGTGTGAATGGACCTGGCTTACTGATGGACCATGTTACTCGCTGCTCTCCCAGTTTTGTCACCCACAAACTGTATCAGTTGTTTCTTACTTTCAGATCCAGGTTGAAAATGCTATATTGCATCTGACCTACCTTAACTTGAAAAGCATCATTCAGTGCAACTTTTTATTAGCTTCTTTAAGAGACTTGCAGGCTAGGCATTTCCTAATCCTCTTAGTATGTGATTATGTACAGTAAATCTTTCTGACTTATGGTGCTAGGTCAATGCCTTACAAAAATTTAAGTATGTTGCACCTATGCAGTCCCCTTTGTTAAACCAGCTGTGCAGTGATGTCACCTAAGGATGAAATTAGGGTTTGGGGTTTTTTTCCTACAAAATCTGTATTTCATAAAACCTTTGGGTCAAAGGTTTTATTTTTCATTCACTAATTCTTCATCTCAACAGCTTTTCCATAAGTTTGACATTGAGTCATTTCATTTGCCTTTTGGGAGCGCTGTCATGAGTGTCTGAAGGTATTTCTCTAATATCCCAAGTTTAATTAAAATCAGAACCGATGGGTTAGAGAGCTTGTTAGTGACCTCTTTTAGGATTCCTGTTTCTTTGCTGACTTAAAAATACACATCCCTAGTAGATGCTGTCTAATCTCCTACTTTGATACTAAGGTACTGGATAGAAGTTGCTCTTTTCATGTGACTGCCACATCCTGTTTCTTTCTGAATATGGAATTGGAAGTGTTTGTTGACCAGATTTCCCCTGTTAAGTGTCACAATCATTTTTATTTAGCGTGGCTTAGTACGATTAATAAGATTTCTTTATTTTTTATTGAAATAAGAAATGAAAATCCAAAATCCTTTTCCTGTTACCAGTGGTTTTCCTAGCCACAAAGCTTTCCTGAACAGTTTTCGTTATTCTAATAATGGCTTATTTCTGTCGGGTGCTGTCTTAGCCTTCTCCTTTTCCATTTATTATGTTTCAGGTTTGGTTTGGCTTGGAGTTTTTTGCATTGTTCCTTCTTGCCCATAGACTTTCTCACTGAACCCAGGATGAGCTTTTACCAAAAGTTTTCCTCTTGATCATGGAATTAGGGCTTTTTTGGCCACATAATACTTTCTTTTTACAGAAGAGTTTCAGCTTTTTCCTGCCTTATTTCTTTTTCTCATGGACAACTCAGTTTATAGTTTTGCTCACCTTGGAAATCGGCACAGGTTTATTACTGCTTGTGACTCTCTTTTGCATGCCCGTATTCCATATGAACAGGACAAAATTCCCAGTTTCACTCAAGCTATGATGTCTTGTATGTATCACCCTGAAGTCTGAAAAATTGACTTGTTTTGGGTGCAGTGTCTTGAATTAGGAAACCTGCATTTTTAAAAGGCAGAAAGGTGTTTTTCCCAGCTGCTTGAATTCCCTGGGGAATGGCTCCCAAGTTAAAATTCCTTGCAGTGGATTTTCATTTTGTACGTTAAAGGTGCTTGAAATTGCCTTTCCTGGTCCCTGGTTTGATCTGTTGTTTTCTGATGTATGCTATCCTTCCCCTTCTTGGAATCTGCTACCTAGCATAGGTATGTCTTTAAGGCTGTACCATTCATGTGATACCAGTTATTTCAAAGTTATTATTGCTTGTGTTTGTGTAGTTTGCTGCTGCTCCTACAGCTTTTACTTTTGCCCAGGAAGAAACTAATGATATTTTCCCCAAGGGACATTCCCATTGAGTTTCAGAAATGCCAGTTTATTCCAGGCCTCTTTTTTTTTCTCATCAGTGAGGCTTTCTTACTTCTGTGTTTACCCAGAGTCCTGTTGCTGGTGTAGAAACAATTGAAGAAGCCTTATTCTCATCCTTGTTACTTACTTCAGTTTGGATTAAGTCTTCCTCTTAGAATTCCCAAGGCCATTCTGACATATTCAGAATGCTTCAGGTGGTTTATAGTCTCTACCTGGGGGATGCAAGATCTAACATCTGTACAAAATTCTTCCCTCAGGTTCCACAGTCTGCAGCTTCCTGCTTTGTGCACTTAAGCCAGCCACGGTTCAATTATTGAACTCCCACTCACAAGAGTGGAAGATTCTCTAACAAGATCCTATGGTCCTTCCTCTTCAGCTCCCTGAATTATTTGACCCTGCATTTTCTCTGTGATGCCAGTCCATTTGTTTGTCTGTCTGTCCACAAGAAGATTTGACAGTGACTCTGGAGTTCTGTATTAGGTTGCATCTTGCATCTTTGCTGGAAGGTGGTAGCACTTTTTCTTGTCCTTTACTGAATCCATTGTCTGTTCGTAGCTGGATTTTGCAAATTATCATTGTTCTAAAAGGAAACATCATGTAGGCTGGAAATCATTTAGAAAAGTCACCCACAAACAGTAACTGAATCTCAGCCGTGACTAATGATAGTACTGCTGGTCTATAATTCAGTTAAATCTTCAAGAAAGATTTAAGACTTTCATAATTTTAAAGCCTTATGGTCAGTCAACCATGTCCCCATTAGAATTTTTTTGTTGGTTATCACTGCTACTGAAACTGTCATTCTATTTTACTACTTTTTTTCTTTTTAATCCATACAGGCTTGTTATGCCTTTGTTCAGTACATTAAAGACTTCTGCTATAAGAAGTCTTTCTTCTTTTGTAATGAATTACAGACCATGATCAGGTCACTGTATTCCTCTTTCCAAATGGCTTAATTAAATTGAGCTGGTTTAGGTGCCTCACAATAAGGCTTGACTCAATCATGGAGTACTTCTCTATCGCCTTTCTTTTTCCTTTGTGAACAACCAGGCTGTGTAATGCTCAGTTACAAGTCTTGCTGCATTATGCCTAGACAGTTATCCTGAGCCACCAGCCTTACATTGCCATACAAGGATGTGTAGTCCTTTGAATTAGATCTTTTTCTCTAAATTAAAGCAGCATTATGTTTCTTTTCTGAGCTGAGTGCAACCTGTATCAGTTACACTGTGATTTTGCCAAATCAGTGTTAGGTTAACTGACTTACAGCAACCTGGATGATCCCATTTACTTTTCAAATACTTTTTAAGTAAAAGTATTTGCTGGTCTTCTGGAACACATTAAGAGCTCCAAAGTTGTTTGGATGGGAAAGCCCACTGCTTCCATCTGCTTGCCAGATAATTCTTTTAAAGTTACTGATTGTCAGTTTCTAGCTATGCAACTTCTTGGATGTTTTATTTAATGAGTAGAGCTCATTAGATTGGCAAGGTAATATTTCATTACTTCACAGATGTGTCTACATCATCCGACTTTCTTCCTAATATAGAATATAATTATGAGATTCTGCTTGTCTTATATATTTTTATTGATTATTTTATCTTTATATCAACTAAAGGATATATATCATGTTTAGGATTTTCTTCTGATACTTTGCAGGTAATGCACCTGAAAGCTGCCCAAGTTTACTAGTGCAATTTCACAACATAGAATGAAATTGCTCTGTACACTTCCTTAACTACAAGATAGGTACCTGTTCTGTTGTCATTTCAGGTACAACAGATTACATTTGTGTGCATGGTTTCTTGTTTCTGTATAGTAGTACACCAAAGTACTAGAGAGATGTAGTAACTCGGTCCAACAAACATTTCAATTTCATGTAGTGTCTATGTAATGAAAAAAAAAAATCTGCAAGAAAAGAAATCATGACACCAAAGAACTAGAGTGTATGCCTAGTTTTGCTCCTGAATTAGGATATGTTTTTGGAATGTGAACACAGCTATAATCTGGGGCCCTTGGCATCCTCTTTCGTTTGTGAAGCTGATTTACCACCTTGGGGGCAAGTGCTGCAGATCAGTTGTTTGATGTTTATGAGACTTAGGTGTGGGTACATCTGGTCTTTCCTGAAGAGAAGGAAATGCAGAGCAGGGACCTCTGAACTGAGAACGTTAAAGAGTGAGAAAAGCTGAATGTGTACCACTGCAGCAAAAATGGAACTAAACAAGACTGAAGTTGTAGGCCTCCTGCAGCAGTATGCATAAGAATCACTCTCAAGTGCTGGCCTTCACCTTGTGGTCCTTGGACAACATTTAAGAGGTCTGTAAGGTAACAAAAGCTGAAGGCTTAAATCTGGTATGCAGATGTTTACATTTCCAAGGGAAATACGCAGGCATCTGTAGATCAATAAAGGTTGAGAACCACTACTCTAGACTACTTCAGTAGGCTGCTTAGCTTCCCTTTGCCCTCTGGGCAGTAGGCCCTCTTGTCAGCCGGGTCCTTCATCTAACTAGGAGGTATTGGCCCGTTTAACAATAGGTTGTAATTGAAGTAGCAAACTCCGGGGTAGAGCGGGTGGTATTTGATAACCATTGGGGTTGGCATATGTGGCTTTGTTACTAAGTTGTAACAACAGTTACCTAAGTGTCAGTATAGGAGGCTGGGGAGGGTAGACATAAATAGGCATGTACCTCTAGAGTGTATTCCAGTTGAGGAAGCATCTCCTTGCATAACCATCTGTGCCCATTGTAGGACTTGCACTTGCAGAGGTCTTTACTCTAAAAACTATTACACCCCTCACCAAGTAACTACCATAGTAACTAAGACACTCCATCTGCGACGATGCTTGTGAAACTCTGAGCAATGCATTTCTCCATGAACCTCTGCCTCGATTTTCTAAAGAAAGCAGAAATAGCAAACTTCTAAATTCAGAGCTCAGGAACTAGTTTTTGCTGGAATGGAAGAGTTTCTACTGCAGTGAGACCACACAGGTAACAAAACTGCCTCTCCCCTTTGTTTTCCTACTTCACAGTGGTAGTTCAGGAAGTTAGACACGTTTGTACACTTCACTAATGTTTACCATTTACATTTTAGGCAAGAGTCTTCTCTTTCCCCCGTCTTTTTTATCAGCACTGGCAACAAGTCCAGAGGGAGCCTGTCTTTGCATTTCAGGGCTCTAGTATTTTGACACAACCTAGCTTTGACTTAGAGAATAAAGTAGGATTCCCAGGTGGCCTCTTAACCAAGCTGGCGGTGTCTGAGAATGCCTGCTTCTTAACATAGGCTCCATTCAGCCTGGTAGCTTCAAGCAGGATGCATTTGGGGAATTATGATTTACTACTGTGACAGGGTATAGGGAACGATTTCTTTTAATGTAACAGCCACATCCTTCTCCTTAATTAAGAGTGCAAGGCAGTTAATAGAAGTAAAAACCAAGTGTGGTTTAACAATACTGTTCTGGTAACTGAAGCCAGCTGCTTCATACAGGAACCGAGATGAGTAAGAAATGTATTTTGAGTCATTAAAAATATGTCTTATATAAATGGCTGCAGGAATAGGACTGGAAAACACAGAATCTTCAGAACACAGGGGATCTCTAAATTAACCACATAGTTTTAACAGGTAGATGGTTGATAGTTCTAAGAGCTGTGACTAATTTTCATAAGAGCATCTCAGTCGTGCATTGCAGGCTGCTGGAGGACTTAATCCCAGTATATCCATTTAAATAAGTGTTTTGGAAGATCTGTGGGAGGAAAAAAACAAGGCTGGTCACTCCTCCTCATGGCTGGAATCTAGCAGCACCCAGTCCTGAGCCATGACTGTCGTTACACAGTCTATTAGGGAAAACTGAAAGATGTAGGGGAGCAGGCAGGAGGAAGGTGGATGAAATGTAACATTTGCCAAAGCACCCCAGTGCCTCCTAAACTGTATGGGATGCTGAATTAATGCTGACCTATTGAAACAACAATCCTGGCTATTCTAGACCTGAAGGACCAAGAGAAATAAGGTAATTTTGTCTCTGTTCCTTTGTAAGGTATGACCTCACCCTCCTTCCTGAAGAGACCTGGCAGACACCTTACCCTGCATGTGCACTCACATGTAAAAGGCAGGTTGGGGAATGACTCCTGAACAAGAGGATCTCTAACCCAGAGGTGGCTTATGAGGGACGGTCATGAAAGTGGGTCTGGCACGGTGGAGAAAAGAGCATGGAGCCACACGCTTAACTTCATTGTTGCATCAGTTTGTCACTTGTTAAGTTTGTGCCATAATCATTTTTGAGCAAAGGCAGTCTCTGTAGCACAGCAGTAGGTTCTCGTCGCTGGCGAGCTACATGGTGAAAGAAGACAAGAGTGCCCTAACAAACTAACAGCACTTCCTCCCCAGATTATCTGCCGGGAGTGCCCAGGAGACACCTCCGTAGCCTCCAAAAGACGAAGCCCGTTTCTTCTACTGCGGAGATGAAGGCAGCAGGTATTTACCTGCCCGCAGCCCCGGGCCTACTCCCCTGCTTCCCTCCGTGCCCTGCGGCCGGGCCGCCCCTCCTAAGCCTCCTGTCTGCAACCAGCAGCGGGGCGCCCCGGGTTGCTCCCGCAGGTCACCGTGCCTCCGTCACCCCCGGTGCTGCTGAGGCGGCGGCGGGCCAGCAGGACACAACCGGCAGGACCCGAAATGGCGGCAGGAGCGCGCGGAAGTGCCGGGCAGGCGGGAGGAAGCGGCGGCCACAACCGGGCAGCGCTGCTTCCGGAGAGGGAGGGGGGCGCCGGCGTCCGGCTCCCGCCGGAAGAGCCCGGGTGTGCGGGCCCAAGATGGCGGCGGGGATGTACCTGGAGCACTACCTGGATAGTAAGAGCCGCCGGGGGCGGGGCCGGGGGCCGCGGCTGGGGCCGCCCTGGCACGGACGGACCGCTGCTCGGGGCGGGGCCCTTCGGGGTCCGATCTCTGCCCGGGGGCTGACCTCTCCCCGTCGGAACGCCCGCGGCCTACTCCGAGCCTCTCAGGCGGCCGGTAGCCTGGCCCGGCCGGCCCGTCCTGGGGCCTTGGGGAGAGGCCCCGCCCGCTGCGTAGAGGCGACCCGGGGCCGCTTTGAAACGGCGCCGGTGGGACGGGCTGCCCCTTCGCCGTGGGGACGGGCTCGGCCTTGGCTCCGATGATAGCCCGACCCCGCTAATACAGTCGGCGAGGGTTTGGTTGTACCCGGAGCAAGGATTCCAGCGCTGCCTCAGCCGCCTTCTCTCGGGAGCGGCAGCCCGGCTGTCAGTGGCTTTCCCGGGATAAAGTGCCCGGCTGGTGAAATCCAGGCAGAGAGAGCTTTCTTGTCTGTCGGGAGGTAGTTTAGCTCGCTTCCTGCGCTGTGGTTTTACACGTGCAGTCCTGTTTTGCTGGTCGAAGGAGAGCTCTCTAAACACTAACCGAGTTCGTAGTGTTGTCGGAGCCCTTTGACGTCTTCCTCCTTTAAGGTGCTTAAAATTTGTCAAACTCTGGGGATAAGACTTCTATGCCTGTTTTACCCTTGTTTTCTTAAAACGGCTCAGTAGGCTAATCACAGCAATTGTTTTTGAAGCAATGAACAGTTTAAAATGTAGTAACCTATTCTTTAACAAATGCTGTTTTCACATTTTCCTTCTGATCTGCCATCAGCACTAGAGATGGGGGCATCATGTTGATGGGGTGCAGTGGTTAAAGTGTGGTAGTTCTGGTAACATGTCTTTTAATTCACCATACCTGACCAAGTTCAAGCTCTTGCTATCTATTTGCATATGCTTAGAAACATTGGAGCTTGGTCATTTAGTTATTTTGCTGCACTGGGTTTCCTCCAGCACAGAGATGACACGGCATTGATACGGAGGCAAGGGGGTTCTGTCTTTGTGTCTGCAGTGCTCCTTTTGTCATTAGGAAAGGAAACCGCTTTAGAATTAAGAAAGTTCAAGAACAATAATAAATTTCAGTGAAAGCTGGGAGTGAACAGGCAAGGATCTAGGAGCTGCTAGGAAGAAGAGGTCTATGAGGAGGCACATTGTTAAGAGAGGAGCAAGGATTGCTATTCAAGAGTGTACGTTCATCTGCTCTTCTCATTCTGTTGTGGAAGAATGCAGTTGACTGAGGCTCCTCAGCAAAGATGGCCAAGAGTTGGGAGGACAGGGACTAGGCAAGAGGAGAAAGATGCAGATGGATGAGGAGTAAGTGTACGGGGAGAGTGCAGGGGTTTGCTCTTGAGTGAGCACAGGTGTATTTGGAGTAAAAGCTGCAGGGTGAAGACAAAGGACTGAAAGATGGGGGTTTGCAGATGGTAGGCAGAAATGAGAAATATACAGCACTGAGTCTGGAGAGGTACAGTAGGCTCCAAGTCAGAATGAAAGCAAGTTGTAGAGGAGCTTGCTGGCTAGAGTGCTCCCACCAAAGTCAGACACTTCTGGATTTTGTTGTCGCTCTCAGCTACAAGCAGTGACCCCTGTGGAAACTGCTGTGTTCCCCTCTAGTAGAAGCATGCAGAGAAAATGTCAGATTTTCTCTCTCAGCTGAAATGTGTGGTCCTGCAATTGAGCTAGAGATTCTTGCGCTGTTGAAGGGTGGATATTAATAAGGGAGTATGGACTGTCATTTTTGAGGTATCTTTCTTTTTTTTTTTTTTTTTTAAGTAATGTGCACAATCTAAAAGACTTCTTTGAGAAAAAAGAAAAAGGTTTCTTTCAGAGAAACACATCGTATGAATTGTAATACTTACAGCCAAAGAACATTTGTCTCAATCTTCAGTAAGTTAGTTTGCTAACAGGCTTTCCTGGCATGGTTTTGTGATTTTTGACTATAGTTAATTTTCACAGTTCCAATAATTACTCATTACAGAGCCTTTTACCTGCCATGTTGAAGTGTTCCATTATTAAAAGTTTCTTTGTGTAGATTGCAATTGATGAAATCTGAACCTTGTTTCTGGTAACTTGGGGGGGGGGGAAAGAAGGAAAAGAACTTCCTGTAATAACATCGTTTTCAGGTAACCCGTGTTGTTCTTCTCCAAGCCTGCTCTAATCTTCTGACATCCTACTTGAAGTTCTGACTCTCTGAAAATGCATACAGTCCTTTAGGAACCAGTCTTCTTCATGGTACTAACTAATGTCAGGTTATTGTTCTTCTGTTGGGTATGCCCTTGTCTCTGTTGCCTGTTGCATTTCAGCTGGAAGCTCAGATTCAGGTAACTATCTACCATGATACACTCTTTCTGTTTCTTAGAAATACAGCCCAGCATCCTTTATCCATCAATTGTATTGCTTGCTCCTAAATGTATTACCCTATGTAAGACCTGATGGAAAGTATTTGCTTGCAGTCAGGCTGTCTCTTGCTATCCCAGTGGTCTGTTCCTTCCATTCTCGTTCTTCCAGTCTGCAACTCAACTTCCAAGTGACTAACTCTTCTTTTGTTGCATCAAGAAGTGCTTCTGTGTGATTTGCATGAGTGATGCAGCCACTGCTGATAGTTCTCTATAATGCATTCCAAAGCCTTATGTAGCAGTTGAAAGTCTTTTTAATATATCTTATGTTTGTTTTCTTATTCTAGCTTGTTATGCACGATACTTTCTGATACTACGAGTATTTGATGCAAGCTGTAGTCTTATGACTTAAAAAAGTTATTTTCATTAATGAAATATATACTCTTACTGCAAAAGGTCCAGTCAGGCAAGTTTACCACTTAGTCTGTATTGTCACCCTTGTTTAATTTTTTGAGGTGATCTCAGATCAGCTCTTCCATTTCTTTTCATGCCTGCCTGACACCATTCAGCCTCCCCCTCACTCATTCCTTCCCTTTGTTTTTTAAACAGTATTTTAGTCTTTAAAAACATTCAGTTCAGTTTTGAAGTAGTTCACTAATGTTCAAAAAATTCCTGAAAACTGAAATAAACAAATAGACTAGAACCCTTGGTCAGCTCTTCTAAAAATGTCTAATATTTACATGTCCTCCTTGGAATGGAATTCTTTTAGTATCATAGTGCTAATGCAGACACAATTTTCAGTTGATTTTCTTTTTCCTCCCACAGAGATTCTCTTTCATATGGTTTACTGGCTGGATCTGCTAAGGGAATGAATGAGGAGTGTATGATGAAAGAGGGCAGTTGTTTGTAGGACCTCTTCATATCCTTGAAGAAAGGAAGGTATATAATGAATTAAGTGAAGATTGTAGGAAGAAAAAAAGGTGGTCTCATGTTTGAGGCAGTTGAATACCACTCTGACAAAGTGAGTTTGATGGGTTTGTTTATTTGGGGGGATCACGCTTTTTACAGGTTCTCCTTGCATGGGCTGTGCTTCTCTCAAATTACAAGTGCAAATTTATAGTCAGAGGAGCAGGTGTGCTGAATGTTCATAGCTGCAACTGAAGTCTGCTCTGAGCAGATAATTCTGAGAAGTCAGGCTATGGAGCATTTTTAGACTTTTCAAGAGGTATGTTTGTAATTAGCTGGTCTTCTTGGCTCTTATCTCTTTGCCTCAGTAAATCTCTTGACCTTCATTTTATTGGGAAGGGAAGTAGGTTGCTCCATAGCAGCTTGTGAAAAAGCAGTCTAATGTCACAGTAATGAGCACCTTGAAAAGCTGATTATTAGGTCAGTTTTCAGCTTGGTTTTTGGGCTGTGTATGTGTGACTCTGTATTGAGCAAAGAGAATAAAATAAAACTTTGAATCACTGCTCAGTCACTAGGGAATGAGAAACGCCTCGTATGAAAATCTCATGTGGTTACGTACTTAAAAACTAAATGTCACAATGCACAAGCAACCTGACAAAGCTCTGTATGCAGCTTCTGAGTTCTCTCCTTTCGACATCTAAAGTTCTTTTCCAAGAGATTTTTGTGGAATAGCCAAGTTAACAGTTCTCTTAGTAAAACGTGTCTGGCAGCTTCTCGGGTCTGGTAATCAGTAACTTTCATGTCCTTGCTGTAATTTGAAACTGGGTTTAGACCTAGGATTAAGCACACACTTACCTGTGCTCTAAGCTTTCAATTGCAAAGCGTATCTGTCTGAAATATGTATTTCATAATACATAATCATAAATACTGTATTATGCTCCTAGCAGATGTTTTTGCAGCAGAAAAATACACACATTCCTTCTCTGCTGAACATCCTGATAGAGGAACTTCGTATCTTGTCCACTCTGATCACCTTCCTTGCTTCATCCTAGTGAAGCTGCCCCTTCAATGACTATACTCAACCAAAGGATTTGGGGAAGGGGAAGAAGAGGAATGTTTCTTTTTCCCTTCTTCCTCAGTGTTTTTCTTTGAGCAAGGCTCTTTCCTCAGTTTTCTTCAGTGGCTGAAGTTAAGCACGAAAAGATTTCCATCCCTTCAAATACTGGCCTCCTCCTGGTCTCTAAACCATTTTATGCCTGCTTCTGAGGGGAGAAAGCAAGATACCAAAGTGCTTTTCCTCATGCCGAGAAAGCGGTGCAGCTTTCGTAGGGGAAAAACTGTGGGTGCAAAGGAGTTAGAGATGTAGAAAGGAATGGAGGAAGAATAAAAAAGAAGGAAACAGTGGTTTGTGATGAGAAGCTTGAATGTGCTTGGAGACTTACTAATTTGTGTTTGCTCAAACTTGAGTTACTGTGCTTTGCTCTCATACTGGGTTTAGAAATACTGTAGTGGGGGCTTTGAGGGGGAGAAAGGAAGGGTGACTAATATAGATTTTCCGGATGATGAGTTTTCTTCACGTTTGGAATTTTTGAAAGGATTGAAGAGCTTCTTTAGGGTCCATTGAAGTATACATATTAGGAAACAGTCCCAAATAGTTTTCTGCAAGTCTCTGTTCATACGTGAATATGCCGCGAGTGTAGGGATTGTCTTTACAGTCCAGGGGACTGCTCTGCAGCCACATATATTTTCTACCCTCAGTGCTTTCTAGGTTTATCCACCTAGTAGGTATTAGAATAAAGTAAGTATACTTAGTGACAACACACAGGTTTATTTTTTATGGTCCCAGAATGAAGGCATGTAGCTGTCCTCAACTGTCTGGTGTCTGAGTTTATTACAAAGTGACCTCTCCACTCCCCTACCTATGTTCTACTGCTGAGGACATTTGCCCAGTTGCTCACATGCTGAGGTGAATGGAAGGGTCACGTTCCTGGGGTGCACTTTCTCAAACAGCACCTTCCCTGCTGGTTCCAGTTAAGACTGTCCACCACATACAACTTGCCTGGACTGATGAGGCTATTGCTTTATTTGCCTTGCTAAATGGGGAGTACACATTGTGGCAGCTGGGAAGTGTGTGCCAGACTGGAAGGAAGTTCAAATTTCCCTATGGCTGAACTGGTGTGTTACTGAATAAATGTCAGCATAAGATGTTGGTAAGGAATGGTAACAAAACAATAAAAGGTGTTTCCATCTTCCTCCACCCCAAACCTCTGAGGAACTAGATTCTGCCAATATTTGGTCTAAATTAGACCTAAATGCTTGGGAGAATAGTGAGCAGAGGGCTAGTAACCTTGGTGAGCTTAAGAAGTAGAAGGATGTCGCTGGCCTGTCTACTCAGATGGCTGCTTGATATTAATTCCATTGTCTTGGAGGCCACCAGTCAGGACCTGTTCCAGGAGCAGACACTAGGACATATCTGCCTCAGTGAAGAGGATGATGGAGACAGCAGACTTAGATGAGGAGTCCTCAGCTGGTAAGTTAACATGGTACTGTGTAGTAATTTTCTTTTGGACTTTTTCCCTTTTTTATACTGACTAGGGAGGCATCAGGTTTCCTTTGCTCCTTCTACTTGCGTATGTCAATAGGCACATAGTGTTGCACCAGTCCAGGGCTTGTCAGTACAGGAAACTTCTGCCAGTATAAGCACAGAGCAACAGAAGCAGCATATGCCCTCTTGAAAGTCATCTTCTTTCTCCTACAACTGACATGGGAATGTCCTTTCATTCCTTGATAACATTAGCTAACCCAGTAAAATAGGATTATTCTTTTGGAATAGCTGCATCTGTCTGGATTTTCCTCTGTAGAGCCTCGTCAAATGAGGGTGTGATGTGTATTGTCATCTTAATCCAAGATGAGAGGGCATGAGTGTGATGTCAGGACTTGCTGCAGGCTAGCCCTTCATTCTTTCCCAGTCCTGGCTGCATTCCAAATTCCACAGCAGTTCTTTATCCCTCGCTTTGCCTCCTGTCATTACTGTCATTCCCTCCGCAGCATAGCATGCAGCCATGCCCTCCTGTACTTGCCTGTACAGTTTCTCACGCCATACTACAGATATGCAAGTGTTTTAAGTTGTTTTAGTGTAGTGAAAGATGCCTTTCACCTTCCTGAGACTTTGGATTAGCTGCATGTGTGATGCAACATACATGATCTGCAGAAAATTACAAAAGATCTCATGCAGGGGAGAGAATTTGGTGATTCATAGTGTGGCATAGCCCACGCTAAGTGAATACATTTATTATTGTTAATGACCAGCTCATTTATAATTGATTTTGTTGTTGACCAGTGTTTTTATCAGAGCTGATACAAGATGGCTTTACAAGACAAAGCATACTGCATTTCCTCTGCATTTTTTCACTTGCCCAACAGCAAATCTGATGTGACCATTTTGGCAAACAGCCCTGTGATCTCTTTGGTGGTGATCCCTGCCTTTGGAGGTCTGACAGGCTGGGAATGCCTGGGGTTGTGCAAGTCTCATTTGACATGTTAGTCCTCCAAGCTTCTGAAATGAAAGGTTGATCTTTTAACACAGCAACAAATATCCCTTTTGTGAGATTTAACAACATTGCCTACTCTTTTGGCTTTGTATACTGTAGCATTAAACTAATGTAATAATAAGACGACAGAAGGAGCCCTCCCTCCTCAAGAAAAGGGTCCACTCTCTGGGGGAGTATTAGGTTTCTGTGGCTGGTACATTGACTGTCCGTGCTGACGGATACCTGTTTCTTTGGACAGATCCTGAAGCAGATGCACCTCATGGACTAGTGTGCAGTGCACTGGCTCAGAACTTGGGGTATATGACATGGCCACAGAATTTCTGGGTGCCTGTGGCTAAAACAGTCTATCATGCACCTCAGTACCCTGCTTGTAAAAATGTGGGTAGTAGTATCCCTTACAAAGGTGTTGTGAGAATAATGTTATAAGTTAGGACACATATATTGCAGTAGGGCTGAGCCATATGTGAATAGAGAGAAAGGTATATATTACTGCATAGGAAGATAAGTAATTATCTTAGGACATAGGACAGAGTAGAAGCAGCAGTTTAAAAGGGTTACAGCCTCTAAAAGGAGGGCTAGAGGGGTATAAAAGGCATCCTGCCCCCTAATGGGAAAACAGGGAAGTTCCTGAAGGTTGCTGTAAGCCAGTTGTCCTGCAGCATACTTTAAATGCTACAAAATTAGAAGTATGGAATACCATCATGTGTGCTTCCAGTGATAGGTCCCAGGCGATTCCCTGTGTCAGAGGGTGAAGAACATTGTGGCAGTCCCTGACACAAGCAGGATTTTTTTAATTGCCTTCAGCAGTGGGTGTTTAAAGTCTTTGCTGAAATCTGTACTGTTGAGCACAGCAACCTTGGCTATGTTTCACAATGTATTTTCATGTTTTCTAATAAATCTAAACATGCATCTGAACATGGTTGGTGAACAGATGTCTTGGGAAAGGCACTGTGTGTTTGGATAGTTCTTGGTGTAATGGATCTCTCTTTAGGAGTTTGGACATTGTCATAGTACAGACCTGCTGTCCAGCAGAGTTAACAGCCATGTTGTGGAGGGCTGAAGCACAATGGAAGTTATCAGGTTGGGTGGGTTTTCTTTCTGTGATGTGTGTGTCAGAGTTGACATCAGAGTTAAGGAGCTGAAGTTTAAGCATCAGTTGCTTAACACTTGACACCCCACATGTGTTTCTATAAAGAAATAGATAAAATGATAGTAATTGAAGGGGAAGGAGGGTGGTGATGGGTTCTGACTTTTGGAGAGTGAGAGTGTGTGGTTCTTAAGGGAGAAGGCAGAGTGGTTACAGATGCCTGCAGAGGAGTGAATGAGGGAAGGAGCGATAATAAAAAAATAGATTAAAAAAGAAAGGGAGTAGTGAAGGGTTAAGAATTCAGGAAAGGAAAGATGAAGGTAAGTAAAGAGACTTTAGCTTGTATCAACTTAAAGCAGGGTAAGAAAAGGAAGAAGTGGGAAGAACCTCAGTGTGAGACCTGCACCAATGATTTTCAGGCTAATTGTGCTGTGGGAGGAATGAGTGGGGCACAGTAGGGCTGCGCATGGCTGTGTGGACCTGTACACATGGACGCAGTTGCATTGATGCCAGCTCACACTTTGGGCCAAGTTGCTAGTCATTTTCTTCACTGTACATCTTCAGCATCCTCCTGTTCCTCTCCTGCTGCCATTTCGTGTAAAAAGAGGCCCTCGATTTTCTTTAATTTTCTGTGGGGTTGTTGCCTGTCTGGCACAGAGTGACTGCTGCCTGCTCTAGTGATCAAGGAGGCCTTGAGGGTGGTTTTCCTTTACTGTGATCCATTTCAGAATGTGAGAATTATTTGGGTATTTTATGATAGATAGTATTTAGTCATTAAAAGTTCAGGTGCATCTTACAAAAAGAAGAGCACATTAATTGTAAAAGAAGAGGAGGAAGCAAAATTCCATAAGTAACAGGAATGTTTTGAAAAAGACTGAGGAAAGTGCCCACTGATAGCAATGAGGTAATGGAAACTTAACTGTCAGGTTTGTTTTGATTTTTTTTAATGGGACTGTGAGGGTGGTGATGTCCAATCACCAGCACAGCACAAGCCAAGCAATTCCAGCAAGTGTTCTGACTACTGTAATAAAATTCTGTGATGCAGAGCATCACTTCTGTGTAAGGATATGCAAGAGCTTTTGAGTTAAGCTGCAGATAGCAGAAAACATTCCCATAGTTAGACAAAACTATAGACTATACAAATAGTTTGTTGCTCAGTTAAAACTTGCTTAGCTGCAGCTTTATCTTGCTGTGCTTTTTGTTCTTGCCGCACTCTCCGGATCATAATTTGTAGTTGTGCACTCGGCTTCCTCCCTTTTTTAGTTGAATAGATAAAGTATCTTTATACCAGTTCTGATTGTAAAGTCACTATACTGTCACTTGTTTCATTTTCTCCCAGTTTACTGATGAAGCAATTACAGAACATTGGTCCAATAATAGAGTTGCAGGTGGAACATTTTGCTGCAGTTTTAGGAAATCATTTTGCTGAGTTTAGCAGAGAAGGAATTCAAATGACAGGGGTTTGTCTCATCAGTCCCTGTGGAAACCTTGCCCAGCATGATGAGCAGTGCTCATACATGTTTGACTGTGTCTGTGCTCAGTGTCTGCTAGGCCAGACACTGAGCTGGGTGAAGCCTCTCTGGTGCTGCCAAGAACCGCTGGGAGCAGGGGCTCTACATGTGGGGAGGCAGGTAACCGGGCTGGAGGCGCTGGGATAGGTGGCACGTGCTCTGAAGGATCGATGACGTGGGCTGAAAAGATGAGACCAGGCACGTAGAGGCAAAGGGAAGACAGAGGCTTCCCGGATGAGGGCATGTGCTGGTGGCAGATTTTTTACACTAATAGCTGGAAAAACTAGAGCGTAGAATCATAGAATGGTCAGGGTTGGAAAGGACCTTAAAGATCATCCAACCTCCCTGGTCCCTTTCAGGTTCTGTCACAGAAGCAAAGTCCTGCCGGTGTTTCTGCTGTGAAAAGATCTCTGTGAAACGTGGCCATAACCTTACGTAGGGTGGTTCTGCGCGGACAATAGCATCCTACTGGTTTTTGTGCCAGCATGGGTGCTCACTGTCTAAATGTTTCTAGCCTGGCTGAGGGAAAACTGACCACACCCAGTAGAATTTGTGCTTTTACCAATTTTCCTTTTTAGAAGAGAAAAAGAAACTACATTAATCCTTCTCTGAAACTACAAAGTCAAGAATTTAGAAGTTCAGATCTTCCAGGTTTGATCAACTCAGTGTAAACTTGACGTATTGTGTACAGTGCAGGAGCAGAAACTGTTTTTCTGTAGAGAATACCTGTCTTGTCTTCTGCAGGGAGTGCTTTGGAGAGGAATAGAAAGTAGCATGCTGCATGTTTCATTTGCTGTATACCCAGAGAGGTTTGGAGTTAACAAGACTGGGGATTGCAGGAAGGAAAAAGGCATGGTCTTGAGATTCACAAGCTGGGTTTCATCCTTGCCATAAGTTCCCTTTGTAAGCAATGATAATCTTCAGGACTGTGTCCCTGTTGTCTTCTGAGATGTGTTTTTCAGCTGTAGGGATGTGATGTGGTAGTCAACTGCTTGCACCTTGTGTGAAGTCCATCATGGACAAACATGGAAGTATCACATTTAAGAATGCGCAGCCTTCAGTTTGCCACTTCCTCATTTTTTGATTTTGCTCTGTTAACTGTCCTTGAATGTAGGGGCTGATGTGTATGTGCTGTGGGATTTGTGTGCTTGAGGACACCTGCTGTCTGAGCATTGCTAAGATCTTTACTGTAGATGTAGAGAAATGGCAGCAGAACTCTGTTGAAGTAATAGCTTCATTACTTAGAAGGATTCTGTATGTAATTTCATATGTTCCATTTGTGCAAAAAAGAAGTTAAAGGACCAGCTTCTGAGCAGAGCGAGGCCCATAGTTGGTTTTACTGCCATGTGCAGTACTTGTTACAACCTGCCACTTGCATACAGACCTTTCAGGGAAGTGCCTCTGCTGTAGAAACATGTGGCAGGGACAGTAAAGCCTGCTGCCGGGAATGATGTATTAGATGGTTTTGATGCTGGGTAGACACACTGTTGTTCACACTCCCTCTGTATTGGAGAGTGGGTTCAGGAAGCAGACATGCTTATGTTACGTTTTTGAAGAGCTTTTTCCCCAACCTTTCTGTATTTTATTTTTTTTTTTAATTAGGTATAAAGATGACAATAATCAAGCTTGGACTTGAGATCAGTGCAGTGACACCAGATCTTGCTTAAATTAGGCAGGCATGGAAAAATGAGAATTGTTTTTGTCAGCTTTGTCAGTTGAGCATCTGGTGATGCCTAGGGCGTGAGTAGCATAGTACACTGAAAATTAACTATCAACTTCACATTGCTCATTCGAAGCCCTACAAACATTTATTATTCACAATGTATAGCATCCTTCCAGGTGTTCACAGACCACACTGAGATTACAGTGCAGAAGGCAAAACAAGGAACATATGACAGAGGGTTAAGACTGCTGTTAACCACTCCTTTTCCTGTCTCAGACTTGTTCTTTGGCTCTTCACAAAGTGTCTCCTGTCCCCTATGTGTAAAATGGATGCACTAAAATAGACTCACTTTTCAGTGAATTAGCATTCAGTCAACTTCAATTTGTACATCCCCGTATAGAAATAACTAAATGGCATTATTTACCAGCTGCTATACTATTTTTTTCCATTATTGGAGTTCTCGGATGGATGCATTGGGCATTTTCAGCCTGGAGAAGAGAAAGCTTCTGAAGGGGAGACCTTAGAGCAGCTCCCAGTGCCTAAAGGGGCTACGAGAAACCTGGAGAGGGACTTTGGACAAGGGCCTGTAGGGACAGGACAAGGAATGGCTTTAACCTGACAGGAGATTTAGATGAGCTCTTAGGCAGAAGTTCTTCCCTGTGAGGGTGCTGAGGCACTGGCACAGGGTGCCCAGAGAAGCTGTGGCTTCCCCATCCCTGGCAGTGTTCAAGGCCAGGCTGGACGGGGTGTGGAGCAACCTGCTGTAGCGGAAGGTGTCCCTGCCCGTGGCAGGGGGTTGGAACGGGATGAGCTTTAAGGTCCCTCCCAACCCAAACCAGTTTGGGATTCTGTGATTCTATATTATAATGAGTGACTTTACAAATTCTGGTTTTCTGCTTTCCTAATGTATGTAGGCCTTTATGCTTGACAGCAGTTTTCCGTTATCTAATATTTATTATAGAACTATGCTCCTGGGTTAAATATATCACGTTCTTATAATCTGTCTCCTTTAGAGCTGACAGCAAAGGGAAGCACACTAATGTGCACCAGGAAAGCGTGCTGGGAATCACCAGAGTAGTGTTTGTGTTGTTATATCAGTTAGCTTTGTTCCTGCCTAGACATCGTGGACAGGAACCTGACTTCTCCATGTATCCTCCTTTCCCTGCAGGTATTGAGAACCTGCCATTTGAATTGCAGAGAAACTTCCAGCTCATGCGAGACCTGGATCAAAGGACGGAAGGTGAGACTTCGAGATGGTTTTGTTGGTGAAACAGGAAGGGTGCAGCTTGGCAGTTTTTCCTTTCTTTGCCTTGATCAGTGGAGATCTGAGGGCAGGGGAGGAAGCCTACAGCTGCTCTGAGCCTTCAGCCTCTCTTAATGGAGGGCTGTAGTGTGTGAGCATATGTGTGTATTTATGTATTTAATGGTGAACTTGTTTCAGACCTCAAGTCGGAGATCGATAAGTTGGCCACAGAGTATATCAGCAATGCACGGACTTTGTCTTCAGAGGAAAAACTGGGGCTTCTCAAGCAAATCCAGGAGGCCTATGGGAAATGCAAGGAGTTTGGGGACGACAAGGTTCAGCTGGCTATGCAGACCTATGAGATGGTATGGAGGGAAGTGTCTAGTGTTTACTGTGTGAAAGGCTGTACTAAAGACCTCAGTCTTGGAAGGCCCTGATCTCTTTTTAGGCCCTACTCTTGCTTCTCAGCAATTTAGTGCAAGCCCCATGCCCTCTCCTCTTTGCCCTCTTGGGCTGTTTTCTGTGGTAACTCGTGGTCACTCTCATCTGTGCAGGTTGATAAGCACATCCGTCGCCTGGACACAGACCTCGCTCGCTTTGAAGCAGACCTGAAGGAGAAGCAGATAGAGTCGAGTGACTATGACAGTTCTTCCAGCAAGGGCAAGAAGAGTGAGTACCACCACTGGGCTGCAGATTGATACAGGAGGCAGCCAAGTGACTATGGAAGTGGTGGGGATGAAGGCAGGCACTGGAGTGGTACAGATCAAAGACTGTTACGCTGGAATCTGAAGGACAGGTAAAAAGATGGTGACCTGGGCTCTTGTGTGAGCATATTCAAGGCTGCTAGATAAAATTAAGATGGGGTGCATGGCCCAAAGCCAGTGTACACTCTGAAATAGGAGTGTATTAGTGGTGGAGAGGTTGTTACTATCAGGTGTCTATTTTGGTAGGGTGGCAGATGAACCACTTTTGTCTTTTCTTACCAGAGGGCCGAGCCCAAAAAGAGAAGAAAGCTGCCCGTGCTCGCTCTAAAGGGAAGAACTCTGATGAGGAAGCACCAAAAGCTGCCCAAAAGAAACTGAAGCTTGTCCGCACGTAAGTGTTTTGAGAGATTTGTGGGAATGTGGAGCAGCACTACAAATCAGACCAAGGAGTCCTGGCCAACCTCCCTGCAAAGGATCTGGCCCACACCCAGACTAGACAGTGTGTCCCCTGTCTGTTTTTGGGAAGCAAGATGAAGGAGACCTTTTAATTCTTTCAGGAGAGTGTGGCATGGAGGGGAAAGCAGGTCACTTCAGTGAACTTGCGTGTATGTACTGTCTCTAGCAAACAAGGGCGTTGTCTTTTGAGAAATGAAGGGACACAAAGCCACTTATTTTGCTGACCTACTTTATTCCCATCTACAGTAGCACAGAGTATGGGATGCCTTCAGTCACCTTTGGAAATGTGCACCCTTCGGATGTATTGGATATGCCGGTCGACCCCAATGAGCCTACTTACTGCCTCTGCCACCAGGTCTCCTATGGGGAGATGATTGGCTGCGACAATCCAGATGTAAGAGCCTGCCCTTGGTGTAAATGGAGAAGGAAGTGGAGAGAGTCTTGCACAGAAAGTCTTGTCCTGCTTGGGCAGGGCCTGATACAGCAAGCAGTGACAAGAAGAGAGCTTACCTCAGATGGTGTGAAAGGGTGGAGGGTGGCTTACCAGGGCTTGTTAAGTGCCTCTTTAAGTTCTCCTTGAAATGATAGGTTGTTTTCTTGCCCCCACACTTAGAAAGGGAAAAGGGAGTTCTTGCTAACAGTATATAGGTTGGGTTTGAGTCTTCATTCCCTGATCACTGCTAGGGATTTAGGAGTTTGTGATCTAATATTGGGAAATTCTTATAGCCCAGAAGCAATGATTTCAAAAGAAAATGGCTTTTTAACTGACTGCTCTCTATCCCAACAGTGTTCCATTGAATGGTTTCATTTTGCCTGTGTGGGTCTGACAACAAAACCCAGAGGAAAATGGTGAGCGAACAAGCAACATGGAGAGCACATTGGCCTTTGGGAAGGGGAGGTCCTGGGTGGCAGAAGGGAGAGGCTTTCTCAAGGACCTTGGAAAAGGTCCTTTGGGGCTGTATGTTCGAGGTTCATGTCATGCCCTAAAAGCCTAAAGGCTTTTACTTCCCTTTCTATCAGGTTCTGCCCTCGCTGTTCCCAGGAGAGGAAGAAGAAGTAAAATCCCATGAGCCCTCAGTCCTGCTGCAGGAGCTTTCTTCCCCCTGTCAGGGCCTCGTCCCAGCTCCCCCCAGCCCTTGAGGCCTTGGCTGGGGGGAGTCTAGCCCTGTTTGTGGTTTGGGCCCTCCCTGGAATGGTGTGTACCCTCACGGTGGCTTCTGTGTTCTGTATCCCTGGTTGCTTCCGAATCCCTAAGAGAGGCCCTCTCTGTGTACTATTCCAAACAGGTCTCTGAGCCTCAAAGGGAATGAATGAGGGCACCAGGGTAGCCACCAGATTCCCAGGGATTCAAGTAGCCCCTGATTTTCCTTGGCTTTCCTTCAGCCTTCTCAGAGTTCATTGCCTACTCTCTGCTTAGAGAACAAGGCTATGGGATGGGGGAAGGAAAGGAGGTAAGTCTTCAGCATTTTAGGTCTTTGATTTTCCTGGATTTTTTTCAGGAGGGAGGGAGTAACCAGGCCACTTCTTAATCTAGTGGGCTGGTTGAGAGACTGCAAACCTAAAGTACTCCCTGTCTTTAACCATTCCACTACTGGCATTGAGCAACCTCTTTTGTTGGAGAGAGGAGGAGGAAGAGAGAGTGTTTAGAACTAGCTTTGTCTCTCTTATTCCTGGGGTAAAACCTGCGGGTCTGGGAATTACATTGTGTGAAGGAGGAAGAATTTCTGACCACATGGGGAGAAACGGCTTGATCTAGCCTGTCTTCCAGCTCCAGAATTCTGCCTTCCTTATTGTGCAGTGGTGCTTCTGCATTATGTTGATGATGGGAAGTTTGGGGATTCAGATCCCACTTGTATAATACGGAGTTAAATAAAGTTCATTGAAACAAATACTCTTGTTTGCCTTGCTGTCACCTCCAAAATATACTGCAGCAATTGGTCTCTTCAGTTATTCCTTCCCTCTCAGCTCTGCTTTTATTCTAAATTATGAATGTGGTACAGCTTTTTCATTTAATAATCCTGAACAGTGTTAATAGGTGACATTCTGCCTAAGTCAGGCTTGGAAATGTTCCTAATGTACTTGAAAAGGTTACTAAGCTTTCTAGTGGCTGTGAAAAATATCTGCCCCTTCAGTCGTGCCCTCACAAGAGGGTGGTCATTTATTCCCATTTCTGTTGGTGTTTACTTCATCAGTTGTCTTCTCTTAATTGAGGAGAGGTGGAGGTTATAGAAGGCCAACCCTCACTGTGGCTGTTGGGCAGTACAGCTGAGAAAACAAGCCAGCAGGACAAACCACGCACATCCAAGAATGTGGATAGGTTTTCAGATATTCTGATAACTTCCACCTTGGATCACCTTGGTGCCAGAAACTCCAGTTGCTGTTACCAAGATAATATAAGGCTCCAAAACAGTTACTGAAGAGAATCTCTCTTTGTAGGGTCTGGTGACTATGAGATGGTCCATGCTGAAGCTCCCCTTTACCAGTTCCGTTGGCATGGCCTGGAGATTATCAGCTTGAATCTCTCCTTTCTGCTGTTTCTGTGATTCAGGATTTAAGCTTTTCACCTGAAACATGAAGTGTGTCCCTCATAGCTAACTTGTATGAGGGCTAATGAAGCATTTTTGTTCTTGCAGTCATGAAGCCAAAGTTCTTCTAGGGGTTCATTATTAAGACCAGTCAGAGGGCTGTGTAGGTAAAGAGCAATGCTACCCTTACCTTGTACGGCAACCATGGCCAAGCCATCAGCTCAGAAGCTGGTGTTGTCTTCTGTTCAAGTGAGTTAGCATTCAGGCAGTCTGCTTTTGTGTCGAGGAGAGGCGCTCAGGTTCCTATTTTGCGCAGAAGTAAAACAGAGGTAGGTTCTAACCCAGGCTATAGCTCATACAGTCTGTGGTGCTACAGTCTGGATCCCAGGCCTCAGATGGTCTTAGACCATTTTTCTGGGGCTTCCTTCCTGAAACAGACAGGAAGTATATTCTGGAAGACGTTGGCTGTGGTACAGTCTTTGTAACAGGAGGCACTGTGTCATCTTAATATAGGTGAGAAGGCTGTGGGTGCTCAACTAACAGCAAATGGAGGATGTGGTCTGAACTTGGAAATGAGCTTTGGGTAAAGTAAGAAGGTGACAACAGGTGCAAGCACTCCTCTTAAGTGGTTTGGTTTTGATGGACACTGGATTGTAATGGCCTCTAGTAGCCAGTGCAATGGCTACAGTTCTCTAGGAGCTGTGTGCCAGAGAGGTGTTTGAAGAGGTGGCCCTGTAATGAAGGCTCTGCTACACACCGCACCGGGGAGGCGATGGCCTATTCAGGTGCTGCTTGCTTGGCAGGATTAACTCTGTCCAGAGTAATAAAAGTCTCGGGTCTTCTATGGTCAGTGTAGGATGCTGAGAGGGGGGAGCTAGACCAGAATACTACTGTTTTCAGATCAGAGCTTGGCCACAGGGTTACTGTAGTGCTTCCTGGCACACTGAGAATTGGAACATTCTGATGGCTTGATGCAAAACACACAAGGAACATCTAGGCCGGGTTCTGATTCAGTGCCAGAAAATGCTGGGGGGGAAGCTCCACTGACCTGCCATTCTGCCATTGCATCCTGCCTCTGTGCAACAAAGGGGTGCTTCAACCAGCAGCATTCAGGGCACATTTACTGCAGCTGAGGGAATGCTCTGACATAGGAAGAGGAAAGCAACCAAAAATTGAGACTCTTTGAATGGCTGACAAGTATAAATGCAAATGAAAGGATGTTAAAAGCTAACCTTGGAAGAGAGGGGATAAGAGCAGTAACTGCAATCTTTAATCACCAAAGGAAGAAAATAAAAGAATCAGTAGAAGTCAGAAATGACAAAGTACAAAAATGAAGCCATTGGGAACAAAGCCATTGGGAACAAAGCCTGTAAGCAACAAGGCCACAAACATAAGCAGCTTTTTTTAGAATGCTTTTTGTTTTGGGTATAATTGAGCATGGCACATGTCCATTACCAACTGCAGCCAGCAGAATTGTTTCTAATGAGAGGAGGGGGAAGTGTTCTGTAAATATTTATTCTGTGTTGGTGCTGGTGTCCTATGGGGATGAGGCACTTCCTAGGCAAACAGTAAGGAGGATTTTAAATAGCATCTATTGGGGTAAAGGCTTTTTTGCTCATCATTCTTCAGTAAATGGTGCTTGTCAGCCTGTGAAAGCCACCCGAAGGCATCCATGGTCTGTTCTCTGTCAGGCTCTGGCCTGCCAAGGAAAGCCTACAAGGCTGGAAAACAGCCAATTCTGTGCTGGTCCTTAACAACGGATGTCAAGAAAGCTGCCACTGCAGTCCAGATGTGAAACACTGAAACAGCAGAGAAGTAAATTGGTTCTCCCTAGAACAAGCAGGAAATCCAGGTCAACAACAAAATAAAGTTGGGCTGAGTAAAAGTAGCAAAAAAAGGTCAGTCAAAAATGACTTCATTTATATTTAAGATCACTGTAAATCGTTACCTGTATCACTGCAGTGCTATGAGAGCTGAAAAAGTTTACTTCTAGACTCAAAGTGCTTAAAGAGGGGATACACTAAGTTAAAGTAATCATGAAGCCCTTTAAAGAACTGGCTAGCTTGCAGATTTCTGGAACAGCTGTCAGTGCAACATAAACACTTTCTAAAATGGAGCTGGAGAAATTGCCCTTTAGAGTGATTGGAAATAACCTAGTTGATGCGTAAAGTCAAGTCTGGATTTGAGGAAGCTGGAGCCATGCAGGAAGACAAGAGGGAAGACTTTTGCGAGCCTCTTTGAGCCCACTTATTCATAATAATTGACCATGCACTCAGGTGAGCGGTTTATCCTGTCCAGCTGTGTTTGCCCCAGCTGTGGGCACCATTCCTAGGAAGCTGGGCAAGTGTGGCTGATGTGGCTGTTCAGCAAAGTATTCCCCTTTCCAGCAAGCAGGTGCACTCAGCAAGCTCCATTCCCTGGGCTTTGCCACCACTGTGTACGTTGTATGATGTGCACCATCTGTTGCCTTCCACCAGTGAGACCACCTTCTTGTTCCAAACAGCAAGCAATTAAACTAGTACCCTAGCTCAGCAACATTCAGCCTGTCATTAAATGCTCTTAAAGTATTATTTACCTAACTTGATGCTCAGAGCCATGTGGTAGCCAATATCTTACTGTTTATTGAACAGGTTGAGTAAGGCTTCTGTCCTTAAGCAAGCTATTTGAGGCTCAATTATAGGCTGTGTTTCAGTGATGCTCACTTGATTTTGGGGGATCAATTCTTGTGAGACAATTACTGCATATAAATGCATGTATTTTGGAATTGGAAGGTACCCCTGAAGGTCACCTGGTGCAGCTTCCCCTTCAAAGCAGGGCTGCTGTCAGTCCTAAATCAGGTCCGATGTATGCTGAGTAGCAACATGCTCTGTGGCAGAACAAGCTAGGATAAGAAGCAGCCCCAGGTGAAAGTTGATGTTGCTGAAGATCTTAAGGCTTGATTCAGGAACTGGCCAAAACAGTGCAAAGATCTCCAGATCCAGCAGAGAATAATAACATTACTATGACAGAACTTGCTTATACTGGCTGAAAATAGGCCAGGTCCTCCCAGGATGTTTCTCATTGACAATGTGCAGATATACATGGTTGAGAAGCGGTAGTTAGAGGTGACAGCAGGATTGTTCCCCTCACACATCTACTAAGAAATGGGCAGCAGTTCCTCCAAGTCCCAGGAAGGAGGGATATGGAGCGTGTGCAATTATGCTCTTAACTAAGTGAATTTTTAGCTAAAGCACAGCAGGACACTAAGGTGACTGAGCCCAGACCATGAAACAACCACAGTGAACAGTCTTTGGCAAACTGGCAACAGGCACATTAATGTTTCCTATCTCCTGGAGCAGTGCAAGGCACAGCGGCCATGAACCAAGTACTCATCAGTAGATCACTCAACCTACTGTGATTATCCAAACTCCAGAGCAAGCTTAGATTAAGGGCCCTGTGTGAAGCAGACCCGGCTGGTTTGACAGCTCCTGAGCCATTCTCTTTTGTATAATCAGCCACAGTGCTGCTTTTTCTCTGCTGTGTGAAGCCAGAGGACAAAGCGTGGAGACGTTGGCAAGCTGAGTGGCAATATCAGGGGTGCTTGCGATCCCGGACTGCTCTAAAGCAGCAGCAAAAGGCAAGGCAGGCTGCAGCACTGCGACAGTTAAGGACTGATAGAAGGAAACAAAATGTCCCATCTTGCTTTCTAAAGACAAGTGAACATTTCCTCATTGGAGCTCATAGTTACAGTATTAGAAGAAATATAGCTGGTTTTATCAAATAAAATGCATTCCATTTATAAAAATAGTCAAACGTCTCCATTTCTGCTCATTTATGGTTCCTCTTCTGAGCACAGGAAAGAAATTGAAGAGTCAGTTTAAAAAATGCATTTTTGCCCAGGTCTTGAGGACGGGCAAACTCATGGCAAACACTCAGCTCCTAAAGCCTGGTGTGAAAAAGGATTCAGCAAGTTGCCCACTTCAGCCTGTTTTTGCAGATGTACAATGGAATTTCAGTGCTTTGGGTTGCTGCCATTGAAGGAATAACTCATTCAACACCAGGCTGGGAGGAGAAAAGGCTGGAATTATTTCTTACACATTGACAGCAAGCAAGAAAAGAAAGTTTGACCCCATGAGATCTCCTCACTCCAAAAGCCTGAAGAACCCAGTCATTGGCAGAACCCATTTGGTCACCATGTAAAGATTTAGGTGGGAAGAGACCTCTCTGGAGCTCTGTAGACCAAGGCCCTGCTCGCCCTAAGGATAACCTTGTGCTTAGATCAGGTTGCTCTTGCACTAAACAAGAGTCCTTAAAAAGACCAGAGCAGTTCATTCGAGCACGCTTTTCTGAATCCACTCCATTATAGGTTGTGTCACTAATTCAAGAAACCATTTTTAAATGCTGGGTTTGCAATCAATTAAATATTCCATTTTCTAAATGGCAAGTAAAAAATTGCTTCATTCACTATTTCCTAACAAAATAAAATGTAAATTGTCTGAATTAATGCATGTTATAACTGTACAGTGCTTGAATAAATGCGCCTAGATTAACATATCCAGCAAATTAAAATGAGTGCCAATTTTAATGTAAAGTCTATATTTATCAGCATATCACATAGCTCTCAGCCAGTGACAGTAAACCTACCAAAATAAAGTATAAATGTGGAATGAGGACTATTTAACCTGTGATTAAAGTCAGCAATTCATAACATTTTGGTTTAAATTAGAACACTCTTTGATGCTTTTGTCTGTAGAGATGGAGAACTCAGCCCTTGTCTGAGTGGGCTGGTACCCACATCCCTTCACACAGGCCCATAGCTACCAGGATGAAGGTGTTCAGAATCGGGCTCTTGAAGTAGTTTCTGCTTCATGGAAGACCTAGAGCTGAACTGGAAGAGGACCTTCACTCAGCTGCTGTGCAATGGCTCTGATGGCTTCCTGGCTGGGCTGTCCACTCTTCCCTAAGTACCAGGTGGCAGCTGCTCTAGAGCCCAGGCACGCTCCTGAGAAGCAGCTCTGCATCCTCCAGGCACAGCACTGGAGGACATCTCAATCCACCTCTTGTAGGTGCTGGGGGGGGACACTTGTCTTAGCCAGCGGCTCCATTGTGCCCCATCTCAGCTTAGCACTACTGCCATCTTGTGCCTCTCCTTGAGGTTCCCCCACCAGAGTATTTGATTCGGGGGCAGACGGCCGAACACTGGCTCTGAAGCTGGTTTTTCCTGTGACTTTATTGGTGCTGGTAGGGCCTGTGCTGTTAACACAGATGAGGCCAGGGCACAGGGGCCCGGTTTTCAGACATTGCCGCTGGTGGTGGAGTTTGTGGTGGAACACACGGAGCGGGAAATGCTGTGAAATAGCCGCAGTAAGAGAACAAGATTAACTTGCAAGAGCAGCTTGTCTGCCAAAGGGTGGTCCTTCACGAACCAGACAGGCCCTTCCAAAGCTCAGAAGCGACACAGCAATCAGATAGCAACATGGAAAACACAACTCCAGAGAGTTGTTATCCTGCTGTTACACATCCCTGCTGCCGGCATCAGGTACACTGTGCGCCCGGGGTTACAGCTGTGTACATCAGCTCAGGAACACCATCTGCAGGAAACTCCATTTCATGGTAGCTCTGAGAACAAGATTGCAAATCTGCTTCAGTGCAAAAATGACACAGCTTCTACTGCATCATCAGCGATGGAGACATAAAGGTGCCAAGTTAACCCTTGGGAAACAGAGAATACTGGAATTAACATCACCCCTGTGCTGTGCATTGCTGACCCCTCTCATTGCTTGGTGCAGCGGAAAGGAACAGACTCCCCCATAGCTTGCAGCGCTGATGCATCCTGTCCAAAGGAATGGTCCTCCCACAGAAAGGACTTCTTCTTTTGCGGTGACTTAAAACACAAGTGCCCCATAGCCAGCAACAAACCAGGGTGAACAATGCAGCACAGCAGTGCCTCCTGCGCTCGCAGTCTCCCAAGCCTGCTGGGTGCACACTGCAGACCAGCTTCTCAATGCATGTGGTGCATTGACCGTAAAAGTTTCTTAAAGGATTTAGACCTGAACCAAACCCAGGGCATGCCACAGTGCATGAGAAATGCTAAGTGGCCAACCTGTCCTCACATCACTAAACACTTTCTTTCCAAATATACAGCAGCTCCCTCAGGCCTTGCTACTTAGAGCACCAACCAAGCATCGAGCTCTGACAGCTCCTTCATCTTCTGCCTTGTGTTTGAGTTCTCAGTGTATGTCCAGGGACTCTGGTCCATTCATTCTTGTTTCCTGTTTTCATAAGCCATAAATCTCTTTCTGGCACATGTACACACAGACTGTGTAGCCAGCACCTGCCAGACATTAATAACACTGTGTGCCATGACACATTAGTGTGCTTCCCTGCATCATGTATCTCCATCAGCCACTGAGGTCAGCACTGAGCAACCCTGGGAAGCTGCTCAGGTCAGGACATCAAAACTCAGCCTGGGCTCTCTTGTCATGGGGAAGCAGAAGGGATTAACAGAGCTGAGCAGCTGAAGGACCTGGGGTTGTCTAACATCAGTGGATAAGCAATATGTCTCAAGCTAAGCAATGGAAGACTGGGAACTGGCTATAATTTGCAAGTGCCAGCAGCGTTGCCTGGTTTAATGTGAGTGGCAGGAGCTAGCTGGAAGATCTCTCCTGCTCTCTGTCTTCTAAGAAGCTGCAAAATAATCCTACAATTCAATGCCATGGATAAATGGTCAGGCTTCAAGCTTCTCACACACGTTACCTTCCAACAAGACATCTTACAGCAAACCACAGCTTGTCTCTTGCGAGGACCAGCAAAGACACGTGCTGTTGCCAGGCACCTATTTAATGAACTGGAGTGATTTGAGCTTTCACCGTGACAGCCTCTATGGCTGCTCAGGGGACTGGCAGGTGATGTGTCAGCCTTGCAATCACAGCCAGGGCATCCGCAGCACTCTGCAGCCATTGCAGGTATTGCACTATACACTGCATACTGCTCGAATCTCCAGGGCTTTATGACAGAAGTGACTCCTTCAGCAGCGCCCTGCTCCATGGGTGAAAACTCTCTCTGCTTTGCCTGCAGCTCCCCTTCAGTTCTGTAAGGGTGTCAATTCCCAGCCAAGCAGAGGCTGTGGGGTGATGCAGTGGCTGCACAAAGCCACTGCACTGCATTTTGCTTACGGCTGCACTTCTTGTAGCTGCTGTGCCAGGCGTTTTCTTTCCAACCTCCCTGACAGCTGCTTGCACATGGTGGTGATGCTCGTGTCTTTCCCTCTCACATCAGAAACTGCCCAGCCGTGGGAAGTGCTGCGTTGGTGGCAATCCACAGTGTGTGCATGTGGGTCACTGTGTCTGTGCCCCACACTTTGGTCTCTGCAGTAAGAACCAGTGTGGGCACATGGGTGTGGGTGGCCCTCAAAATCAGCCCTGTGGGGTTCTGGGCACCTCTGCACTGGTGGCCCCAAAACCTCTTTTGCTGGCACCATTCCCACTTTTGCCTGAGAAAGCTTTCCCATGCAGAGAGTGGCGCTCAGGGTGCCTGTGCTGGAGGCAAAGGGAGAGCAGTGGGTGCTCCCGTGACTCACTGGGGGTTCAGAAAGTGGCACGGCTGCCCAGAAAAGGTCAAGCCAGCTTCCCACTGCATCCCAAAGCAAGCCAGTGCCAGGATGCATCCAGGGGAGGCATGGGGCAGGGGGTGTCTCAATCCCCTGCAGTTGAAAGAGATTTTGTCCCCTTTCTCTTGCAGAAGAGCACAAAATGCTTTGGGATATAAGGTACACCAAAGGTACTGCTTTTGGGGCACCCTCAGCACAGGAGTAGCCTGGCCACGCTTCAGATGCTGTTGCAGGTTGCTGTCAGCCCCTGCCATGTCACCAAGCAGCGGGGCAAGCTCCTTGCTTGGCTCCCATTCCTTTTGCCTGCCTTGTCCCTGTAGTGGGACAAAGCTTTGCCTTCCTCACGGGATGCCCCAAGCCCTGTGCTTCAACTCCCCTCCACATGCCCTTCCCCAGCCCTGCTGTGATGCCATCCCCTTCTCATTCTGACGCCACTCCCTTCTCATTCCACCACCATCCCCTTCTCATTCCGCCGTTGCCCTGGGCCACCAAGGAGAACCCAGTGCTGAGGCCTAGGACAGACATGCTGAGGCTGCTGTGCCTAACGAGTGAGTGCCCCTGCCTCCTCCCTGACCACCTTCCTTGGGCCACCACAGAGCCAGCGCTGGAGGGAGGCTGGAAGCCCCTGCTGATGCCACCCCTCATTCCTGCCCCAATAGACCTCCCCACTGGGACCACAGGCTCTGCCTCCCCCAGGAGGGTGGCTGGAGGGACACGGGGCCGGGGCAGAGGATCCCTGCGGGCAGTGCTGAAGGCGGTGGGAAAGGACCCAGCTGAAGGCAAAGGAGAGAAGGGAGAAGATGGAGGGATGTCCCCATGAAGGGGCTCAGGTCCCTGGTGTGGTGGAGCGGGCAGCTCACAGAGGTGGGAATGGAGCCTGCAGCATTGTAGGTGCCTCCAGGGGCACCAGGCAGGTAAGGCTTCTGTAGGGGAAGAACGCAAAAAACCCCTCAAACTAAACAAAATCAAAAGTAAAAATCCCTCTGCTCTATCCAAATCAAACTCCCCAAAGTCCCCAACTTCTGACATTTCAATTTTTATCTTATTTTCTTGAAAAATTTTTCCTTTTTTCTTATTTTTCTTTTTCTTCATTATTTTTTCTTTTTGCTTGTTTCTTCTCTTGTCTCTCCTTTTTCCTTTATTTATTATTTTCCTTGTAAAATTTTCCTTTTTTCTCTCTTCTCTTCTCTTCTCTTCTCTTCTCTTCTCTTCTCTTCTCTTCTCTTCTCTTCTCTTCTCTTCTCTTCTC